>JANSTX010056943.1:0-12256 GCA_027564355.1 Penthetria funebris
TTCTAGTATTTAATTAATTAGTAATAACTTATTTTATCTTTTCACTTCTCTTTAATTAACATTAAAATTATCTACATATTCTTTACATTATCAATAATACTCTTTAATTAATTTTAATAATTAATTTATTATTAATGTATATAAATTAAATATTAAATTAAACTCAGAAAAAATTGTGTAAAAACCACATATTTTAAAGAATAAAAATTGGGGATTTTCTAGAAACTTGAAAGCAATTTTACATATTCCAATCGAAATTTTAAAAGTCGCATTTAAACAGCCCAGTCATTTTTTACTTGAGATATATAAAACCTGTTTAGATTTCCAAGAATTATATAAATAAATTCACGAATTCAAATAAAGATTAGCAATTTTAAAATTAGATATTACATGAATTGTTTTTATGATTATATGTTAAAAAGCATATATGAAAAAAACTGTATTGAAAATATCTCATGATGATCATGTATGAACTCATTACTTTTGGTTACAGTACTCAATGTTTCAGTATCTAATGGCATATATGCATCTATAGTACACGAAATGTACAAACCAGACTCATCTTTTATCTGTAATTCAAAATGCTTTTATAAATAAAAATTAGAACTAAATAAATAGCAAATTGTCTAGTCCTATGTCCCCTAAACCCTCTTTGTATTATGTCAATAATTTGAATTTATTTTGTTATATTCCTATTTTTTTGTTTTGTATATAAAACACTACTTTAACTTCGTATATTTTGCCTTTATTTTTTTTTGTTTATATAAATTTCATTAGATTTGACTCAAATTTTGCAGTGAATTCCCTTCTCATAAATAATGTACAATAATTGCAGTGGAATATTATTTGACATTGATTTGAAAATCATAAAATTTTGTAGTCCACCAAATGGTTCAAATACAGAAAAAACAAAAAAAAAACAAAATCCATTTTTAAAATGCAAATACTCCATTGAAATATAGAATACTTATTTGCTACCCTAAAATTTTAATTAATTTATATATTTTAGCTACACAGGTACAACTTAAAAAATAGTGTCTTTATTAGTTTTAAAAATACGGAATCGGTAAATAATACTTAAAATTAATTTCAAATTATTAAAATTTGTTATGAAATATCCCTTTTATAAAATACATACTTAAATTTAGATTGTTCCCGAATTAAAATCTAACAAAAAAAAGTAATTAAATTAATCACATTCAAATTTGTACAAATTAATTAATAAATGTATAAAGACAAGAATTTTGTGTAAATAAGCAGTTTGATTGCATCTTTCATCACACAACAATATTTAATTATTTTATTAATTTACCACTTAAATTATTGTTATTAGAGCATAAATGCAATAAATGTTGAATTAAATTTTAAACGAATGAACTTTTTGTATGTGTAGAATCAAAAATAATAGTTGCCCAGATTCAATATTCAAAGAATTCAGTGGAGTTATACAACTATTTGTGTATTTATGAGTTCCTTTTTTAGTCAACAAATACGAAAACTATCCTGTTTTAAGCATCGATCACATACCAGAAATTAATATATATTGTGAAGTTATCGGTAAGACTACATAAAGGTAAACATAAGTTGAGTAACCCATATTCAAATTTAATGAAATAGTGTTTGTGAATGGGAAACCAATAGTCAACGATTCTACATTTAAAATGTGCATACCAATCTGAAATTAGTTACTATGTAACTGATGAATATAGCGATAAAATGAACTAAAACACAAGTACCTCCAATAGCGATTTTCCAAATGACAAGCCAATAGTCAACGCTACATATTCTACATCCAAGAATAGATTAATTGTAAATTACTAAATATAGGACTGCTGAATGTAGCGATAAAATGGACGAAACCACAAGTATCTGGTATAGTGATTTTCCAAATGTCAAAACTCTGAAGCAAAACAAGTGGTAAACTTGAATTTTCAAAATGACCTATTTAACATTCATGTTCACCTGATACTAATTATTAAAAAGTTGCACGGAATCTAGACTGGTGGTGGTGCATACTACTTTGTGTAGTCTCACTGTAAAACTTATTCGATGTCATGCTAAAAGTTACTGCAACTTTCTAATTGTTATTAAAGTATACTGCACATTTCTTATTGTTATTAAAATAATTGCATGCATTTTTCAATTAATAAAAATAATTATTTTGTATATACTAAAATAATGCAAGTTGTGAAATTAAAATTCAAAAAAATAACATAATAATTAATTTATACAATTTTAAATAAATGGTTAAAAAAAACCGATTCGAATAAAAATTAAATAAATTAATCAATTTAATTCAAAAAAGTTAAATTAAATGTACGAATTTCCATTGGTTTAATTAATATTTTTGAAAAATCTTTTACAATTTCATTTGTGATTAAGCCGGTCAATGATGTACTTGAAATTTCTTCAATTTTAACATTTTCAAAAATATCATTTGAAAATTCATTTCTATTTATACAAAATTCATGATTATTAACATTTTTAAATTTGCAACTATAACCCTGTCGATGTAATACTAAAAATGCTTTTCGTGATGGAAATAATGGAAGATGTGCCTCAGTTTGTGTTCTTAATGTTAATAAATGTAAATCGCACGGTAATTTATGTGCAAACATTGAAATATTTTTATTTAATTTTAATTTTATATTTTCATCTAATTTTTCTATAAAATAAATATTTGCCGGATAATTTAATGAATTTGATAAATGATTTGAAAACATACTTGCAACTTGATATTCATTGTGATTTGTATTATCATTATTATTATTATTATTATTATTATTATTATTATTATTATTATTATTATCATTATTACCTTGTTGTTGTTGTTGTGAAACATTATCATTTTCAAATTCTTCAAAAAGTAGCCAATGCTTATGCCTTGTCAATTTACTGTCAACAATACCTTCGCCCATACCGCGATAATCATCATATAATGTACGACGATCAATCATTACTTCTAATTGTCCGTTTTCAAAGCTAGCCGCCCCTTGAGCATGTGTTGTCAATATTGTCATACGCATTTTATCATCTTGAATAAATGCACCGGTTGTGATTGGAAAATAATTCCCTTCGATACCGACCGCCGGCACCTTAATCCGTCGTTGATACTGAAAACCATTTAAATCGGAATAAAATTCGGGTAAATCACCATTTTCAATATCGGTTATGAAACGCATAAATAATTCTGTTTCACGATTTTTTGGCGGTGGTTCAAAATCAATATCATTTTCAATATAAATACCACTATCAATTATTGTTTTTGTATTATATAATCGTACAGTATGTGCTAAAAATGGTCCATAAATAACAGTAACATCACTTGCAATTGGTCCAGATGTTATTAAAATTTTCATCTCTTGATATTGTTCCAAAACATCCTTTTCACCCTCATGATGTTCCTGATCGGTTTTAAAGAGATAGGCACCAGAATGAAATTGGGCACTACGATATGCACCAAATTTTATTGCACATTGTATTGGTTTGCCCATATTTTTACGTGTTATCGTTTTCAAAAAACCACTTTGTTCATCGAATAATAAACGCATTTTATAATTTTCCAATTGTATGTCACCAGGTTGTTTATTTTTTACCAAAAATTTATCATGTTTATCATCTTTACAATCATTACAATATAATGTTGCCATTCGTGATGTATAATTTTTTGTATAAATTATATTAAATGTTATTAATGATAATGCCGGTAATTTTGCAAGAAACATTATTTCAAATTGTTTATCCGATACTTTAATATTATTAACAATACTATTTAAATTAATTGGCATATTTAAATTATTTTCTATATTATTTGTATCGGACATATTCCATACAGGATTTATTTGGATATCCATTTCATGACCGTCAGCCCCATTTATTATCTTAACATTTGGTATGAATGTACGTAATAAAATAATTTCATAACGATCCTGGGCCAATGAATTATAAACAACAAATTCACTTGTTTCATTTTTACTAAAATCATTATCAATAAAAATTGGTGATTTTCTTGACAATTTATTAAAACTATCATATTCCAATTCACTTATAATAAATTTACGATTTTCATGATTTATTAATTTTGACTGTTGTGCTGATGATGTCAAACTATCCTGCTCATATTGTTGTAATAATAATTCAATTGTACTTTCTTGTAATTTTATTGTATCCTGTATACTTTCAAATAAACGTATACCATAATCACGCATAACATTTGATTTCGATGTGCCCGTAATTGCATCATGATGTTGAAATAAACCTAAATTACGACGTGCAATTATCATTTTTTCATAATTTTTCTCAAATATACGTAATGAATTGTGAAATTTCTTTTGTCGTGCCATATTAAATGATATTGTAAATAGAATTTCTAGGCTACGCAAATTATGTTCTAATTCACGACTTAATAATTTAAATATTGGACGTGTCGTAAAATAGCCGGACCAATATGCTGGACGTCCTTCTGTAAAAATATCCGAATAAACAAAGAAATCACCTTTTAATGTTGGAAATTGTTTGTGACGTTTTTTAATTGCATGAAAATAATCCTTTGGCAAACCAAAACCAATTTCAGCCTTATACACCTCCTTATGTTTATTAATGTAATCGATTAATTTTTTATAATTTACATATTGTTGTTCGATTTCTTTTTCTTTATTATAACGGAAATCATCACCAATTGGTACAAGTACAACATTATGGGGAAATAATGATGCCGTACGAGCATATTGATCCATTAAAAGATCAGCTTTTGATTCAATATTTTCATCAGTTATAAATTGTGCTTTTATTGAATATTCCGTATATTCACCGGGTATTTTACGAAAATCAAAATTTAAACATATAAATGGATGTGGTCCACATGAATGTTTTATTGAATAAATATCATATGGCATATTATGTGTTAACATATAATTGTTATTATTATTATCATTATTATTATTGTTTTGTTGTGATTTATGAGCAACAGATAACCAATATGGTGACCATAAAAAATCACCACATTGATGTTTAGCAAACCATTGTTTCCATGCATAATGTATCCGTTGTATTATTGTACCTTTAAAACCACTGGCTGCCAATAGATATGGTACAGTACTACCATGACCAAATGGATCAATTGACCAACCGGTTACTGGAGTATAATTTAAATTTGTTTTCACCCATTGATGACCTAAAATAAAGATGATATGATAGTGTAACAAACAAAAAAAAAAATCAGATAAAAAACCGGTACATGGATTTTTGGTAAAACTGAATAGAAAACAAATACATTATGCAGGTAAATATGCACATATAGTTTAACAATGTGGGTCTTTCACAATGATACCTTATACTAGATAGTATCCATTACACAAACAATTTTACTAACATCTAGATTACCCAAGAGATTAAAAGATTGTAAATGTTTGTCGACCTCCAAGTAGTGTTTCAGATAACTCAATCAAAATTTATTTCAATTTCAATAGTGTAATTGTGGTTAAAAAGATGGTATATGTTTGTCCAGTACGTGATTACGTGATTACAAACAAAATAAGTAGTTTAGGATTTATGTTCCATTTTCCATTTGGAAATCGATTTAAAACGTATACTTACTGTTGTTCTGATCTTTCGGTAAAATTTCTAAAACCAAAACAAATACAATTATTAACCATATTACGACTGTGGATGCAAATAAGTATACTCGCACATGTTAAATTTAAATTAGAAATCTACGACTAGAGTGTAGTATTTGTCATTTCTTCTTGTAGTTGAGTTCAACGATACTTTTTGCTGTTAACGATAAATACTAATAAACCGAATTGTATCGGAAACTGTTACTCTAGCCATATAAATATGAATAAATTAAAGAAATATTTGTTGAAATTATTTTTAAAGAGAGATTTTATAGTTTTCATAAAATTAAATTCTAATTAATAATTATATTAACTAAAATACCTGATTATTAATTAGTAATGAAATAAAAAAAAAAAAAATACTTCACGCTTACCTTCAATAAGTTGATCCAACATTGCATAAATATGAACATTAGCTTCATCTGTCATCACCCATCCACCAGTTGTTATTTCAAATCGTCCCGAATTTATTAATTTCTTTAATGCACGCTGTTTTGTTGGATGTGCCTGATCCCACCATAATTGTAATATACTTATTTCTGACCAAATAAATGTCATATCAGTATATTCTTGCATTTTGGTTATTATTAAATTTAATATTTGTCGTGAATCTGATTGAAAATAATTCATAAATGTTTTTAACCATCCTGGATCATTATGTGAATGTGGTACAATGATGATCTATTTAAAAACAAAAAAAAAAAAACAATAAATTAGTTATGATATAACAAATATTAAAATATAAATTACCTTAAGAGGTGGTCGTTCTGTATCTTTTCGATAAACTTCATATCGCGCTTCAAATGTTTTATCCCAATATTCTTTGGTTTTCATCCATTCGGGCTACATTTTAAATGAAATTAATATCAATACAATAATTAATATTGAGTATCTATTAAAATATTGCTGAGAATATAATTCTCATAAAAGATTTAATTCAGGAAAAGCAGCACTCAAATAAGTTCGAAATTGTTATCTGAATATTAGTAGACTATAAAAAAAATAGTGTTAATTTCGTGTTTGTTGAAAATTTGTTTGTATTTGAATCTCGTACATACCTAACGATATGTCATTGTAGCATAACTTACATGGGCAATTACTCTACACAATGTTAGATAACGAATGCGGCAACCACCAGAAGTACCGAATCCATCACTACCTTCAAAACGTTGTCATTGGTAATTCGACAACCAGATAATGTATGTAAAAATTAATTCTAATAAAAATTATAAATTCTAATAAAATTTGTAATTAGAAGAATTCTTCTGACGATGAAAAATGGATACACTACAATATGAGTTAATCTCGGTGGATTATCAACATTAATGGCAAAGCCGAATATACATGGTGCCAAGCATTGTATTTGATGGAATCAACTAATTGTTATATAATAGGATCTGATCCAACATACCGAAATAATTGACTACAACGATCACAATCTGAGTAGAGGTAGAGACACGAAATTTTGAATACTTTACTACGATTGCAATTACCATTTAAATTTGCTCATCATATATTTGCTTGTTAAAATTTAAATTGGGCATGTTGGTTTTCAACTTTCATTTAAATGTTATAAATATTTTAGTAATTCTACAGGAATTGTTCGGAAACTATCTCACTGAGTGTAAGTAAATTGTAATTTTTTTTTGTTATCTTTTCATGAGTAATTACCGTTCTGATGAGAACTTATATAGTTGGAAATCAATGTTTTTGAATAGTGTGTTTTTCAAGTTTAACATTTTATTATTTTTGACTACACATTCTAATTAATTAAATAAATATATTGTGAATATGTAAAAAAAAAAAAAAAACAGAATAAGGCAATGTATAAAGGCAAATAATTAACATTTACGTAACGTTTATTATGGTTTTCATAGTGCTAATCATATCACTGATTTTCTTATGCTAATTAACTAAATTTATACATTTCTTTTAATTATTATTTACATTTTAATTAGGCATTTGAAGTTCAATATACATACGAATAGTGTTATACAAATGTAAATTTTATTTTAAATAACATCAGTTAAATTACAATACATTATTGAATTAATTAATTAACATATGCTACTAAAATATTAATTTATGAAAAATTAAATAAATTGAATTATATTTATTTAATACATTAATAATGTGATTTAAAGAGAAGATGTTAGAATTTTTATTTTAATTAAACATTTAAAACGTAGTGTAATTATATGTAATTCAAAGATTAGTCAACAGATAATTTTGTTTTTTTTTTTTTTTATTAATTCATCATTCTGCAAAGCCAATAATTAATTATATTTGTGCACAGATGGCAATATACAGATAAAGTAAACAGGCATGTTTACTATATAGTCGTAATATACCAAATTGAACAACACCGAAAACTATCTACTATAATATATCGATAAATAACAATTCAAATACCTGAAAATCAAATTTTGAGTATTCCTCCAACGTTGATATATCGGTTGACCGTACTTCAAGTAACGGACATGTATCCCAATGAACATTACTGAAGATTTCATGTTTGTGATATTTATTTTGATTGCCTTTTTTTAAAATATTTAATCCTGAATCTATCCAATTGTGCCAAGATGAATTTCCGTTATTATTTCTGTGCAATGCTTCGGTTATTCTAAAATAAAAAATACTAATGTTAGTGAGAACATTTGAATGTAATTCATGTAGAATTTGAAACCTATTATAAACCACATGAAAATCTGAACACATAAATTACAACATTCTCAATGATTTGATCGAAGTTAATTAATTTATATGATTTTCACCGAATTAACAGTTTTGACAAATGATTTACAAATACCGATTTATTATGAGCTGCTTTTATACAATCATAAGATCCAAACATAATCTAAAATAAGCATCAGGATCAATATTGGTGATAACAGATATTATTGTCTAATATCAGAAAGTATATAAAAAATTGTGTAAGATTCTGCAATATAGATCGTGGAACACGTTCATCAGTTTTAATTGGATTCCATAATTTTTTAGATTCAGATCATAACATGATCAAAACTGTCGATCGATCGTTTGTTTAAAATCGATGTATACCGTATATAATAGTGATCGCCATTTGATCGATTGTGCTACTAAAATTCCTTAACGTAACGCCAAACTTCAGATAAAAAGTTATATCGTCAAAAATCTGTATATTGATCAATAAATTGTCGACGATTCTTATGCTATATTAACAACTCACTTCAAAATCGTACAATGGCGACATGCCAGAATCAATAATTCTTAACATATCTTAAGATCATTTGTGTCGGTAATTCCACGAAGACCTATAAATATAAGATGAACAACTTGTGGAAGTACAGTTTAAGTATCGCAATATTTAAATTATTAAAATTTATTTGCTGTTTTGTTTCATTTTAATTTGATTCTTTTGAAAATACTTTAAAAATAATTACCTTTTAGATCGATATTCCTTTGTAGATGATGGTTGTCCTATCGATATATAATATAAACATAGTAAAATTGTTATAAATGCTGATAGCAATCCAATACATCTTGCAGATCCTCGTCGAAAAAATTTAAAAGTCATTATTTATAGAAATATATAGACTCGTTGCGGTAAAATAAATTGACTTAATTGGGGTCGCACCTAAAGCTTTATGATGATGGGTATTTTTAGTGTTACACACATATCTTTTGTTTTTTATTCATTTACCAACAACAAACATACAATGTATAATTAATGAAACTTAATGTTACAAATAAAAATATATCCACAATTTAATTAAATTAAATATTTATCCACTTTGTATTTGTGCATGGCAGCATTTCATTATTTGTATAATTTCTATTCTCTTTGGGTGGTTTGTATTTTCAATTTTGTTATTTTATTGAATCACACTTTTCGATACCAAACATTAATTTGTCTTTACTTATTTTATTATCACTTTAATTAAATTCGATCCCTAAACATCATAGTATTTCACAAATAGATGATTTGTATTGATGGTTTCCTGAAATTAAGAAGAAACCAATTATTATTTATAGCCACATTTTCAATCTGCTTGTTATATATACACTTTTTAGGTAATTTGGCGTATAGCCGATAAATCTGTAAATAATTAGACTAATAATATACGTATGTTAATATTAGAGTTAACTAAAGAATTGCTGTTAAAATATATAAAACACTTTAAAATATATATAATAGTTTAAAATTAAAACCAATGCATTACATATAGGGAAGGGTATCCGCAGTCAGTTCGACATGACATGTACTCATTAGAATGTAAAATTGTATAATTTTTTCTACTAAAAATAAAATTTTATTAGATTAAATTATTTCATATTTATAGCGTGTTAAAATCGATTTAAAAGATCACATTATATACACAATTAAGTTGACATTTAATTAGTGGTGTAAAAAAGGTCAAGTAATTAATTAGATGAAAAGTTAAAATTTGAATATAATAAGAGTTATGTATATTATCGCAATATGGCGAAATGTTTGCAGTTAAATTTATAAATAGAATAACCATGATGTTGAGAGAGATGAGTAGACGAAAGGCATAATAGTGTTGAGATGTTCATCTCTAACCTATCATGATGAAGATCGGGATTTAAATTCCATCGAGGACAAAATTACATCTGTACATTTTTCATGATGGTATAGTTAACCGGGATTGCATTTAGTCTTTACATATATATTCCCCATGGACTTGCAAGCTAATTTTTTTTACATATTACAGTTAATTGGAAACTGAAATAAATTTTAACAAAATTAGAGCAAGAAGTCGTTAGCGAGCATAGAAAATCAATCATATTCATAGTCAACGGACTACAGTTACAGCTGAAATTATTTCTCATATCAAACAATAAATTTTAATTTAGTACAATAATGACCTTAGGTCAATAAATACAGAATACTACCGTTTATTGTATTTAGCCCTCAAAGATTTGTTTAGGGTCCACATACCAAAATGTTAAATGTGTGTTTAATTTAATTTTAATCATCAAATTATTTAGATTTTTATTGGACAATTTTTAGGTTTCTTCTTCTTCTTCTTTCGTTAGGTCCTAAACCTGTATTTTTCTTACAATTTAATTTTTCAACGTCCAACTTTCACGCCATCTCTTCATAGGCCTTCCTATAGGCCGTGTTTCACTTAGGTGTTGTTTCATTACAATATTTACGATTCTATTATCTGGCATTTTTTTCAACATGGTCTCTCCACAAACGTCTTCTGGTTCTTGTCCACATATTATTATGTCTTAAATTTGATTGTTTAATTAAATCGGTCTTTGATGCACGATAAAACTGGCTTCTAAACATTTTCTTCATTTTATTGATTATTGAGAGGATTGACATGTTACTAATATATACTTTTGAAAGTGAAAAATATAAATCTTAAAGATAGCAAACACCATAAGTGTTATCAAAAGCGTTGCTAAACTTATATCTGCTATTTTTAATTGTAAGGTATTATAAGTATTGGTTATAAGAATTAAATTAATTTAATTAAATTAATTTAAATGAAATAATTTACATCTACATATAAAATATCATTATTTGCTTATAAAAAATATGTTATGCATATTCATCTTTTCGACCTTTAATCGACGCAGGTGCATGGGCGTCAACGAACAACCGTCATTTTCACGATCTCTGGCCAACATCTTCACTTCACTCCATCTCCTTCCACTCTCCTTAATGACAGTTCTTCGCCACGGTATTTTTGGACGACCGGATCTTCTAATACCTTGCGGATTTCAGTCAAGTACATATTTTGTTTCCACAAATTCTCATTTGATGTTGTATTTGATCAGATAATTTTTAGTTTGCGAAAGCAAACAAATGTCAACGGCGAAGTCAGGATCTTCAAGTCGACCAGTTAGATACCAGGCGGTTCAGAGTTTGCTTTGATCATAACCCAGTCCAAGACGAGCAGGAACAATAATGGCGACAGTATACATCCTTGTTTTATACACGAATGTACATTTCACGATGCAAAACTCTACATTGTGAATTACGATATATACCGCGGATAATATTCATCAGTTAGGGCGGTATTCCATAACTTTATAGAATCGTGGTATGACAACGAACAATACTATCGAATGCCTATTTGAAGTCGTCAAATAATGGTATTTGCCATTCAATCGACTGCTGAACAATAATCCGCAATTAGTTAATATATGATATGTGCAACATCTATCTACCAGGTCTGTTCCATTCGAATACCCTGTTGCAATACTGAACTGATCCTGTCGTGCACGATAATGGCTATAACTTTGTTTATTGTGTTCAGCCAGTGTGATTTCAAAAACTTAATTATCAACCCCTCTTTCCATAATGTTTGAATATCATCAGACAATCACACTTTTCTAATAATGAGAAGCAATACTGATGCATTGCCATCCAAATTTGTTCAATTTATGAGGAAACTCGCCCCCATAAACTATACTTCATTAGTCGAACCCATTTTTAGTGACATGTCTGTCTTCTTTGTGACAACAAACATATATCACATATATGTCAAAGTCAAGATCTTTAAGACAATTGGTTAGAAGTCATCCCATACCATGCTTAACAACTGCATATATATATATATATATATATAGAAAGATGAATGCACTAAATTGAATATCAGTCGGTCATTCTTCATTTGTCAGCG
>JANSTX010056943.1:15864-43874 GCA_027564355.1 Penthetria funebris
AGTAATGATTGCAGTTTTGGTTTTTAAAAAAAAGTTATTATTTTAAACTACACAACTACACGTTGTAGTTTTCGACTAGCGTTCTTACTGCTTCAGAAAAAAAAAGTTTCACATATGCGAAACGGTAAGCTCTAATGTGACTAAATTGAAAATCGATTGCAAACGAGTTAGAATACTTTATTCAAAATACATTGCAGATGTTGAATTGGAAAAGAAATTGCGACCCAGTACGTATATTATTTATGTGGTACTGAAATGACAATGAACATGACAATGAAAATCACCGTAACAAGGCTACTGTATGGTCATTACAGAAAAATAAACCAAAGCTATTGAATACGATGGTAGCTGAATAAGCGGAGATGTGAATCAGAAGAAAAAAAATATTGGTCAAGTGTATAAACTTTATTATAACAGTTATGGCCCTAAAAATACGTAAGGATAGTTCTAGATAGTATGTTCGATCTCATGATGTCCATAAAAATACGATTAGACAATATAATCCGATAATATTATTTATAAATATATGCTTCCTAATTAAGACCCGATAAATTCACAAATATGGACTTTTGAGAAGGTCTTGAATGGTTTTACAGAGACAACCAGTAAATGAATCCAAGTTTGTAATCGTTAGGTAATCTAAACAGGTACGTTGGCAAAATAAAACCAAATCTGTGTCATGTTAGTTATGATTTTGGCAACGGTTATTAGCAGGATTATAATCTTTAACAATTTATAATTTCGTCAAAACTTTGCAAAAACTAATAACATACAAAAGATGTAGAAACTCATTTCAATAAATAAGAAAACACCATACTTGACAATTAACACAATTTAGAAACATATATAAACAACAAAATGTCAAACACGAAGGAGTATTATATACAGAGATCTCGCATTAATGCCATAAATATTTATCACAGCCACCACAACATTTTTCTAGTGCAGGATCACCTTCTTCCATGAATAATGTTATTTGTAGTTAACATAGTTGAGTATGTGAATCAAATTGAAATGGAAATCAAATTAATCTGTGGTATTGGAGGCAAACGGACTACGTATCTGTGTGACTACACAAAAACAGAATTTATGTATTTTTCGTTTAATGGCAGTTCAACGATTGCACTGAAAAATACGATCATTTTTAAATTAAGAGGTGTAAAATTGATAATGAAATAAAAACATCAAATAAATATTTATGTGATGCAAAAATGTTGCACAAAAATTAAAGACAACGGTGTATGAAAATGTAATTCAACTAACAATTATTAACGATTTTCAATGTTTGGTTGTTAAAATGTACCATATGCACAAATTGCACACATCCGAGATGAAAATGTTTGTGATGGACATAGAACATTATAAGATTTATTTAAAAACAACTATATTCCGTTGGAGACGAATAATGGAGTGGCCGACTATCATCCAGATTACTCAAACCATGTTTCTAAATTCTAAATCGTGTCCATTTTTGCGTTATTTTGCTAATTCGTGTTCCCATCCAATTTGAGACCATTTGCTGACATTTCTCATGCAATATAAGTACAAGTGTGCAAGCACACAACTGACCACATCAATTCCTTGCACTTGCAATTTTAGTAATTTTTTAAATTACTGTTAGTATCATATTTCGTTCCGGATGACGGAGTTATTGCAAACGCTTGGTCAGAAATTTAATTCACTTTTGTGGTTAATATAAAATAATAATGTGGATAATAAGGAGTGTTAAATATAAATGAATTTTTAAAAAAAAATGTTACTGTAATCCCAATGAGGTGTATAGGTTGAAAGGTTTTATTTAACTTTGTTGTTAGAATCATTAGTTTCACACAATATTCTAAGAGAAAATCAAATGAAGTATGGAATTATAGATACGTTTCAAGAAATACGAGCATTTTAATGTTTATGATTGACATGAAATATTTAATTTTAACTTTTATAAGACATTTTTTATTTTTATTTATTTTTTTTCATGTTTACATAAATTCTTAATATTCGTTATTTATGTTCTGTTTGATGATAATTTCCCGTCTTTGAACATTCTGATTAAAATAAATTATTCATAACATTTTAATTAGTTGCGCTATGAGGGTAATTATGGAAAACATCTCCAAGAGAATTCATGAATTTCAATCTATTTATATGGGATTCAGAAAATTAAAATAAATGTGATTTCGTTTTTAAAACACATTTTCTCTGGAGATATTATGCAAATTTGATGGTATTTAAGATGTTATTAGCCTATTTTATTAATCCAATTTATATGCACTTTCTATGCAATTTACGAGTGTATGAGAAATGTATGTTAACAAAAAATACCCATAATATTTGCAACAGCCGTACATTGGCATTGACAATGTTAATCTTAACCATGAAATGGAATTGAAGACCAACAAATACAAGAAAAAATTTAGCATTTTTCTTTTCTTTTTTGATTTTTTTTTTTTTTTAATATTGGATAAACATTGTTTTAATGATATGCATACTGTAACTCGTATATATAAGTTGTGGTTTCTTGTTTCATTTTTATATGTCCATATAGGTCACTAAAATGACTTTTTTTTTCCAAAAAATCAATGGTACGAACAAAGTGTTAGGTATCTTTAAGTATATTTTTTTTTTTTTGTGTTTTTAACATTATCTTTAGCAGTTAAGTATTTTTATGTAGGTAACGTGATATACTAAAGCATTAAAAAACAAAAAAAACTTCTTTTGTTAAATTATGCAGAATACATGGTGGATGGATGAATGAATGGTACCATAATCATAACACATAATACCTTTAGTCATTCAGATATAAAATTAATTAATGTTCTTTTACAGAAGTAAAGAAAAAAACCCACTGTTTTCCTTGCTTTTGAACCAAAAGATTATGTTATTTTGAGTTTCAAAGCAATTTTTTTGTATGCTTTTTATTTATTTACTTATTTTTTATTTTATTTTTTAAGGAAAAGTACCAAATTTATGTTTATGTTTTTTTCTTTTGCCAATTTATGTAAATTTTGCATTTTTATATTTGATACAAAAGAAATGTTTCTTGTTTTTTTTTTGTCTTTTCTTTTACATTTGACTATATGTACCTTCTTAGATAGTACAACAATAATTACGTTACTTATAATTAATAAAATTTAACATAAATGAAATGATCTCATAATACTCGTATTATTGTCAATATGTTGCGTATATATAAAATTTATTATTGTGAAGGCTTAATATGTTTAATTTGAATAATAAAAACAAATGAGTAGTTTAAGTGGACTATCATTTGACTCATAATTAATTCAATTACGCTGTTAACAATACAACTCATGGTACATTATGAATAGGATGCCACAGTTGATACTTGAATAAACATTACATTTGCTTCAGATGTCAATTAAATAATTATTTTAAAGCGAGGGATGCAGTTGGGCAATCAATTAGTAATTAACGTTCATTTCCATTAACCAATGCAATTATGTGCTCACATTGCTGAAATGCGTATATACTGCACGAGAAACAATAACAAATGACCATGAATCGGATGAAAACACGATGACAATTTTGGAGGATTATGAAAAGGGACTGAAACGACGAAACTCACGTAGGAATTGAAGAGGTATAAACTTGATATGCTTGAGTTGAGTGAAATTCGATAGATGAAAAACGAAGGTAGGACAATATCCTGTGATATGATTTCCTTACCATGTGCTTGGAGTCACTCTCACCGTGGACGATGCTGTTAGAAAGATACGTATATCAATTTAAATATGCCTACAATTGTAAGAAAGATGGGATGTGCTCTGGAAACGGGATGATGACTTTTACCTGATGAAAACTTAAATATAAAAACTGTAACGTGAGAATAATGCTTGAAAACAAACGAAAGTGAGTTAAGAATTGAAGAGGTATAATATTTTTGGTTTGATCAAGATTCGATGGAGTGAAAACGAAGATACGACTCCTCTGGGGTTTGTTTTCTGGAAAACCAAGTCATATGGAGTTTCATTGCAAAGTGTTGTATTGTCGACTGAAAGCCGACGATCGAAAAATCACAGCAAGATTCAAGAGTAGTGTTAAATGTGTAACACTAAGAGACTTTTTACTGCCTTGTTGGGATTAACAGATCGGATATTCTTTATAAGTATGCAAGACGATAATGCCAAATTTGGTTTGGACAACATGGACTGGGAGTTTAATCTTGTGATTGATGGTACTTTGTTCAGACATAAAAAATATATATTTCACAGGACGATCGCATAACTATTAGTAAATGATGAAGAAACCCGTAGTTAAACATTTGTAGTTATAGAGGTGTTTTCAGTAATCATTATTTGATAATTGGATAAAATATGTTAAAATTTTGGTCGAGTCGCCGATATTTTCAAGACGCACTTCGGTTTAGTTTACTCTTTTTTCTCTCCTATTTCAGTAATAATTCCCATAGTCCTACTTTCACTACAAACTGAAATAAATAATTTTTACCAGTAAAAAAATAACTCCCAGTTCAAGCCACATTGTGAGACTAAAACCTACAATTATCATAGGTTAAAATTATATACTATAACTCTATAAACACCTTATAAGCATATTAAGTTGTTATACACAAATAGTTATAAGTTGGTTGAAAAGTGTAAAGTATGCATTTTATCAATAAAATGTTATGTAATATAGTATTTTTTTAATTGAATTGAATGAAAAAAAACAACTTCAAATTGCTACACGCAAAAAATGTTGTTAAACTTTGTGAAAAAAGGCCGCTTCACAGGACAATTTGACGAATCGATTAGTATATGACAGCAAGGGATAAAACTAGCTCTATATCACATTGTTGAAAATAATAGAAACTAATGGAATACCACCTAAACCAATAAACATGATTCATGGTCTAAATTGTGATTCGTAATGTAGAATTTTGTTCGTCTTGGAGTGGGTTATCGTTAAAGTAAACATTGAACCATATGGTATCAAATGGGGTCTAATCGGTTGCCCTGAAGACAGACAGACATGTGGGTGAAATTTGAATGACTTATGAAATATAGATGCAGTAAGGGATTTGTAATATTTGGGTAGTTTTTGACAATACTTGGTGGTAATGAAATAGATATATAGGGATCTGCGACAAATAACATGCAAATTTAAGTTTTTTAAGTTTCTAACGTCATTTTTAACTACGTTCTAAAATTCGCTCCGAGCAATCCATATTTCAAAAACTCGGCAGCTATTCACGGTTACAAGCTGTTGTTAACTTGATAAGGATCTGAACAAATCATAGTCTCAAGTTGTAGATTTTGCAAAATATCGTACAACTCTATTACAAATTCTTTATTAGATCACATCCAAATATGAAATTGTCACAATGCATTAACTATTATTACGATAGCATTTTTTAGAAGCATGTCAGATGGATGCTATTAAATTGACCATAGACCATTTAGAAGAATTAATTTATGGTCTAACTTGATTAATTAAAATAGTAATGTAAATGACATTTTAGATATTTATTGTTAATTTTATTTAATTATATGAAGAATCATAGAAGAAATTTGTCAGACCAGAAATTTTTCTAAAGAAAAAAATAATTACTTTTCATATTATATAATTTTTCACATTTTTAAATAAAAACAAAAAAAAAAATGGAAAAAGAACACAGTACTGGTAGGTACAAAAAACATTGCATTTTAAAATTATTCAAATGGAAAATTGTATGATCATCCAAATTGAATTATTAAATTATATAATAGTATATTATTATGTTCAGGTTTGTGTCATTTTATTACAAAATAATAATAATTACTATTATTATTGTCAGTATGTTCACCAAAGTGTGAATTTTATTCGTGTTTTGCAATTTAATTTGCATTCTTTATGACCCCCATATCATTTTGAAATACCACGATAATTATGGAAATGAATATTTACATAAATATGTGTCCACATAATAAATTCAATTTTTCATCAAAAATTTCTATTAAAAATCAGATATCGGCATATCGCTGCATTTGACTACATTTCAGGAATCCCTCGAAGTATTTGAGGTGCGCGTGAATTCATCAAGGTTTACATTGTAAAACGCGTTATATCTATTGTGAGTATTGGTGTTCACCTGCTTATGAATAGAGTAGCCGACTTACTTTTTTTGTCAATTGTGTATCGTGTGATCGTAGCCTAAAATATAGGTATATTTAGTGTCTTGTTTGTGAAATTGGTGAATGTGCGTTAACACAATATTCTACTGAATTATTCAAATGTCAACTACATGTAAATTAGAAAATAGTGCAGTTTTTTAGTTAACGCTTCATATGGTATAACATGTGTATATGAAGTGATGATTATTGTAAGATCTTTAGTGTATGCGGTATGTCGTTTACCAACTTGGAAACCCATAATATTAGACAGAATCCAATAGACGAATTCAAGACCTTATGTATAAAAATTCGTTGTGAAATCACAATATTAATAAGACGACGGTTAGAACAGCAAAAGTGTTCGGAACCGTCAGAAAAAGATTCGATACGTGAATATCATTCCCTACGAGTCCACAGCAGAACACAGCAACACCCTCCAAATTCTTTCAGTACTTATAGTTTAATGAACTCCATTAACTATATACAAAACCCTTATAAATACACTATACATTATTTTATGCGATATGTAATAAATCAATAACTGTTTCAAAATTAGAATTATGATAGACAATATTGAATGTTGTAATATATATATATATATAGTACAGTCAGTGCTGCTCAATAAAATTTTATTATGCAATTAAATATGCAAATTAAAAAGTTATACAATAATAACGTAAGCTATTAAAAAAAACTATCATTTGTTGAGTACATTAAATCACAATAAATACCTATTAGATTGTATATCTATAATAATATTTCATGTTAATGATGGGTCTAGAAATAGTTATCAATTATACGGAGTACATTAACTTACATATTATATTAAGTATTTTATTCAATCAGTTTCTGAAATTGTCATGTAATTGCATCATAACAAGAAAATTAAATATTTTTATTCAAATGAAACAGAATGTTTATATTGTTAAAATTGTATAATTAGATATAATAATCGTATATATTTATGCAATATAAAATTGTTTAAGTAAAGAACATTAAATCATAAAAATAATAATTCTTCCATCAGTACAGCTTTAGTTTAGAAACATGAAAACACCTCCATCCATTTTGGAACTAATGATCAACTTTAATTGAGCTAGGCAGCAGAAAAAATTATTATGTAACAGTACTATGATATGGAATATATCAAAGAAATATTGTATATACAGTTTCAGTTATTTATTTTATAGGAATAATTAGCGCACCATCAAAACTATATGCAATTAAATCTATTGAACATTTGTAAATGTGTTAAAATAAATAATCAAATATTAATAATTTAATACGCCAATAATCAATTCATAAATTCGACATATGTTTAATTAATTATATCTGAGTTACTCGTATAATTTCAAACTTTAATAAACACTATATTTAGCAACATCATCAGCATCATCATCTCGATCCTTACGCCTCGGAATCACCATATTGTGACGATTTCTGGCCAGCACCTTCAGTTTATTCTATCCTCTGTCACAGGTACTAGAGAATTTAATGACGGTTATTGCCAGTCTGCACAAATTATCGTTAGATATTGTATTTGACCAGATAATTTTAAGTATTCGTCTTATGGGTACTTATTGGCAAAAACTTGAATTTGTGGCAAAATATCACTATAAGCTTTCCAAAAATGCAAAACTCTACATTTTGAATCACGATATAGACATGTTTACATCTATATTAGGAATAATACTATCGAATGTCTGCTTAAAGTCGACACATAATATTACAGTGGTGTTGGCTATTCAATTAATGTATTAATAGTTAATACTTAAACTTGCCAGTTCGCTTCGAATACCTGAAAGTGACCTGATTATATCGAGCACAATAATAACTGAAACTTCGGCTATAACATTTTTTATAGTATTCACCAATTCATCTTTGAACTGTTCGGATAATATGTTATCAGCCAGCGTCAGCGATTTACCGACTTTTAGATGTAGTAATATGGATTTAATTTGAACACGATTTGGGGATCTGGGCAACTTCAACTTCGGGACCAATTTAGAGCCCGATCAAGTACTAAGCCAATTTTTTTATTTGCTGAACCTCATTGCAAACACAAGATTATTCAAAGGAATTTTTTTTCCAATAGCCGTTGGATGTGTCAAATTCAGTTTAATTTATTTAATAAAAATTATATTCTTTAATATCGATTTATACAAATCGTAAACAATTTTCTGGTATCCTTTTAGCAGAAAAAAAATATTTACAGGATTAAATCTACAATGAATAAAAGGTACGATAGAATTACATAAATTACTTGTACTATAAATTGACCTATTTTTTAATGGAAAATTTTACAGAACTTCACACATTTAATTTTGTATGAATAAATAGAAGGTGTTTAAGTTAATGAAAAAGAAGATTTTACAATTTCAATTAAATATCCTTTTTTATAATAATCAAAAGACTTACTTACCATTTATAAAAATCAATATTGAATTTATTTGTTGGGGTTGTAAAATAAAAACAAAAAAAAAAACACACGACATAAAAGGAAAAAATAAAAAAAAAACAACTGACACTTTACTTTATTAACAACGTCGTCCTTAAAAGTCCTTTTATTTGTATTTTAAATTAAAAAAGCACAAAACACAAAATGAAAATATACAAAACTTTTACATGAATAAATATAAACAAAACATTTTATTCATAATAAATCTTTTTTTGTAAATAATTTATTTCATTTAATTAATGCAAAACGTAAAGATATTATCAGTGAATATATTAAAATAGAATATAATTAAAATTCAATAGAAATTTACATCATTCACAAAACAATTTAACTTCTCGACTAAACAAAATGATTTTCTCTGTGAATGTTTGCCAAAAATTTAAAGTGACAACAATTGAGTTTGTTTGCGTCTCGTACGAATGAAATTAACTACAGGTAAATTAAAAAATATTTAATTTCACCATTAGGACCCTTCGATATCTTACATAAATTTATAAATTATTTTATTGAACACATTTTTTGAAACAGCACCAAATATTTATTTTCTATGAGACTTGTGGAAATCAAAATATGTGTACATAAAAAGAATAATTATACAAATAATTATAATAATAATAATCATTTATCAAGAAAAGAGATGTGTATAAAATATTATTATCAAGAATACAATGAAAATGAATTCGTAATGAAATGCTAATTCATCATCGTAGTGCAAAATTTTTTTTTCACATTTAAAATACAAGGAAAGCTATACAAACATACAAACTTATTTGCTCGGATAATTTATATACCGTAAAATTTATTTAGAACATTACATGTATGTGTATCAGATGACTTTCTTCATTTATATTACCCAATTTCATCCGATTTTCATCATTGATCGTAGTTGAAATTTCACATATTCGAATATTGAAGGTTTTAATTTAAGTTTTCGAACAAACCCCTATACTCTGGTACAATTTACAAAAAATATCTATCAATATAATTGAAAATTATGAAAACCAAAATACCTAACGTAACCCAGTAATTTAGTTTAAAGTGACATTTTAGTCAAAATGGTATTCTCTTTGAATTTTGAAAAAAACTTGTAAAAAAATGGAAAATTGGTTGTTAAAGGAGGATGGTTATTTAAATGTTGATACAGAATCTGCAAATATAGTTTATCATCCAAACTTAAATGTGGTATTAGTATTTACAAAGAATAATGAAGTTAAAGTGATTGATGTTAATTCTGGTGTTATTTTGCAGCAATCTTCCTTTGGTAATTTTTAATTTTTTTTTTTTTTCATGTTTAGAATGTGATTTTATGCTCGTTTCTTTTGCTGTAGCATTTTCCTTTCTAGAATGTTTTTTTCTATTTTAAAATTACTTTGTCTTCAAATTAAAATGCAAAAAACTCTCCTTTTTTGCCTGTTATTGTGGTCTGTGGTCTTTATTTTCTACAGTTTTTATAACAAATAAAATGATAAATCATAAATTTTAAATATGGCCGTCGTCGACGATAATTTTCTTCCGAGGGCTAGAAAAAAAAAATTGCCTATTATTTTTTTTTAATCGCAAAATTTCTGTTAAGTTTGCCTAAGAAATAGATATTTAATGTGCGTCTAAAATTAATACAATTATTCATTTAAATATGAAAATTTGTATCGCATTTCCGATAAGTTGGTTGGATTAACCAATGAATTCGAAAATTTTTCATTGTGATTTTGCCAATTTACAAACAATGAGTAACAAAGAAAAGGAAAATGCATTGCATGCTTTTCATGAAAATTTCCGGTCTCTACTTTTTACCATATTTTATAATTAATTGATGAATAAATGTTTTAGTTCGTCTAGTTTTAATATATTTAATAGTTTTATGTATTACATTTTTAAATAATATTGTGATGTTAGTCGAAAAAACTCTTAGATGATATACTTGACTAAAGGATATTTGTAATTTCATCCTCCTTTTATACTAAGAACTGACGAGCAAGAAATGCATGGTAAACAATTTCAGGCATCACACATTTTAATTCTGTGGAAAACAACCGATGGATTATAATGAAAATAGATTTATATACGCTTCACGGAAATGCTTCAACTCATCAACAGAAAAGATTTTTGAAAGTGAAGTGCAATGATGTAATTCGTATTTATTGATAGTGATGGCACATTGGTTATTATAACATTTCATTCTGTATTTTGTTATTAGTTTATCGATTCAATAATCTATCTATTAATTCCTAATTGTAAAGAATTCCATTCTTTCTAACATTGAATAGTTTACCATCGCATTAGTTAGGTAATAGAATATGTTAGAATTGAGAATATAAGCCTGATAATTGTCTGATAGATTGATTTTTGTTCTATTTTTTGCTACTCGAATAAAATATCCTCACCAATAAACAAGAATAGTATGTACTTTGAACTCGCCAGAGAGAAGTTATTAATTCTGCCAATTGCAATTCTAATCTTAAAACTTAGTATTGTTTGCATAATTCTTTTATCAAATATAAAGGATTTCAATTGGATTCTTACAAAGAGTTCTTATACGAGTATTTATT
Source organism: Penthetria funebris (assembly GCA_027564355.1). NCBI lineage: Eukaryota > Metazoa > Arthropoda > Insecta > Diptera > Pleciidae > Penthetria > Penthetria funebris. Next base: position 26,976 of record JANSTX010056943.1, read on the forward strand.
TTATTTATATTAGATTTTGTGATTAATAATGACTTTATAGAAAGTGATGTACTTGATGCATTCACCAGATGTCAGGTACTTTATAATTATGGTCAATCTTCGGTATTCTAGAACTATATCATTTTGTTATTTGTCGCGTTTATTGTATCTATTTTACTTAGTGAATTTAGACTTTCTTTGTTTATGAAAGGCAGAGAGGAAATGCTGTTTTTTTTTTTTGTGGTTTGTCATCTATGACATTAGTCGCTTAAAAAGTAAGTAATCAACGACCAGGAATTGTGATTGGTAACAGAACGTAGAATTGATTTATCTAGATGTTAATTGGTCATCGATCATTCGGCATGAAAAACAAATTATTAACCATAACTGCATGCTATTCGTTCGATCTTTCCCTTTACTTTCTTCCCATATAACATATTTTACTTGTGTTATTGATTGTTTTTTTTTTTTTTTTAATTTTTTTAGCTCATAGCGGTCGTCATGTGAAATGTAAATATCTTTTAGAACAGGATAAAGTTTTATTTTTTGATGGGAAAAATATTGGTTTGCGTGGTGATTATAATGGGGTCCTATTATTGCATACCATATTGCAAACGCCAGTTATCAAAGCATATGATACTGTTAAATTGGAATTATTGTTAACAGAGGCTGTACTTTTTCTGCAAGCATTACAAAGTTTAGAGGAACATGGATTAGAAAATACGGCAGATGTTACAAATGAATTGATTGGAAAAATTGCGGATGCACAGACAAAAATTAAAAAGGGTATTAAAGCACAAAAGGTAAATTTATTTAATTTGTTGAAAAAAAAGAGAAAAAAAAAAAAAAACAGACGCAACAGTCAGACTTAATTAATTAATCTTTTTCTTTTTTGTTTTTTATTTTTTTATTAATTTAGTGGACCACAATTTGTTTAGAATTACCGCATTCATGTTTAAAAATTATAGCCAGTAATGTTGTATTTCAATTGAAACGTTTAGATCGTCATATACCAGCACTTGCCATTGCATCGGCAATAAATGAACGTTTAACCGATTTATTGTCAGGTTCAAGAATTATGGACTCGGTTAATTCTGGTAATTCTCAACGATTTTTAATGTTTTCGGAAGCAACGAGACGTCAAACATTTGAACATTGGCCGCACACAGACTATAAGTATGTATAGATTTTGATTTTAATTTGTAAATTAAATATTTATTTATAATTTTAAAATAACTTCTTATTTTTATTCATATTCTTTTTTTAGATGGGCACTACCCGATCAAATGGCACAAGCTGGTTTTTATCATCATCCAAGTGCATCCGGTGATGATCGTGCAATGTGTTTTACATGTGATGTATGTCTTGTACGTTGGGAAAAAACAGATGAACCATGGAGTGAACATGAACGACATTCACCAACTTGTCCATTTGTTAAAGGTTTGTTGTTATGATCAATATTGATGATGATGATTTTGTTATTTATAATATATTTTTATTTGTATTTTCTTTTTTTTTTTTTTAAACTTTGAATTCAGGTGAATATACACAAAATGTACCATTAAGTATAACATATGCCACCGATCCGGCAATATCAACTGATGATAATTTGAATGATAGTAAGGATGATTGTTTTACAATAATATCAAATGGTGAAAAAGGTGATATTATTTGTACTGGTAAAAGTAATGGTGAAATATCAATGTGGAGTGTTGAACGTCGTCTAAAAAAAATGTATACATTTAAAATTCAAGACAGTGAAAAATTTATATTGAAAAAGTTAAAAATGGAAAACATTAAGAATTGTGAAATAAAATTGAATACATTATGTACATATCGATGTTTAGATTTTGTAAAAGAGTCAAGTGTTAAACCGGATAGTGGTCATAAAATGAGCATTAAACATTTGGGCATAAAAATAATTTGTGGTGTTACATTAATTACACAAAAAATAAATGACATGAATAATGTTCAAGAGGAATTTCTAATAATTTATGAAGTTGTTAAAGATTTACATAATAAATTATTGGTTGGTTTACAAAATGATGCAGAATTATTGACAAATTGTCCAAATGGTATGCAAGATTATATTATGAAATTTAATGAATGTGTAAATTTACAGAAATTATTTAGTGGTATCTATGACATGGATAATATTATTGGTGACATTGATACTAATACTATTGGTGATATGGGTAATGATAATATGATTGAATTGGTCAGTGATTCATGTCCAGATATGGAAAGTGGGGGTACTGTTGATGATATAAATACGGTTACTATTGGTGATAATAGTACTATTGGTGACGATACATCAAAAGTATCATCACTTGAACAAGGTATAAATAATATTATTTATTCTTATCATCAAACACAATCAACATCATCATCATCTTCATCATCATCACAATTGCCTCTATCAACAATTTTACCAATTTCAAAATTTTTTTCAACTGTTAATATGATTGATGGTAATCCATCGTATTTATCAATAATGAAGAACAAAGGTTATAATATGTTTAGTACACCAATTAAAATTTTGCATAAAAATAATAATACACCAGTTATTCAGTATAATCATACTAATAATAATAATAATAATAATGTCAATAACAATAATAATATTAATATTAATAGTAATACTATTAATAATATTATTAATAATAATAATAATAATAATAATAGCATTAACAATAATATTGATAATACAATAATAAAGAATGAAAATAATGCCTCTAATGAATCATCATCAGGTGCAATTAATATTATCGATACAAAAATTGATGATGTAACTTGTGTACCAGTTCAATGTATACCAGTTAATTCACTAAATTTTGATTCTTATATTATATCCGATATTATACCAACATTTGATAGAAAATATTTATTAATTGTTTTACGTAAAACAAATTGTGATCAAATTATTAAAATGGATGTTGATATTGAATATGAAGCAACTGTTGATGATAATAATGAATTTGATGTTGATAATAATGATAATAATACTGATGGAAATGCAGATGATGATGAAAAAATGTGTGATCAACAAATTGAAGAACAAACATTAGCAGCTAAAGAAGAACACGATGAAAAAATTCAATCACAACAACTACCTACACCAAAAATAAACGAAACGAAAACACAACAACGAAATAAAAAACAACAAGGGAAGAAATTAAATATTGATGATAATGTTGCATCAACAACAACACCGACATCAATATCACCACATTCACAATTATTACTATTTGAATTGCATGATAATGGTTTAATTGATTATGAACCAGTAAGTATGCGTTTACTTGATGTTAACGATACACCAATTGAAATATGTATGTTATCAAATTATAGTGCAGAAAATTCAAATGATAATATTATTAATGATAGCTTTGATGGTGATGAAAGTATTGATGACACAACAAATTGTGTTTTTGCAATGATTTGTAATGACGGTAGCCTACAATTGATTTCATTAATACCATTGAAAACGATTGCTCAAACAAAAATCGAAAATTCCAAATTTATATCGTTAACATATTGTAAAACACTAGAACGTTTATGTGCCTGTACTGAAAATGGTTGCCTATATTTTTATTCATTTCACGATATGGACATCGATTCGGGTGAAGAACAACAGCAACAAGATGATGATATTGATCAAATCGTTGAAATTAATGACAAATTTAATGATATACCCGATGTTGATGAGGCAACATTGATTGCTGCATATGCTGAACAAATAGAATTACATTACAATATACATGAAAATATACCATATAATCATTGTATAGAATGTAAAGGAAAATTAGAAAAGTCTACTGATATAAGTGAAATAGATGGTTTAAATAAACACGAGAAAAATATTGGCGCAAATAATTGTAGTAGTGATCTTATTGGTAGTGGTATCTGTCGATCAAATGTTTGTAATAGTAATGTTGCCAGATCATCAAAATCTGCATCATCATTACAAATACAACAAACAACTTTACCAATAAATGAACAGTCGACAACAATTTCGATGATTACGGCAACCGGATCAATAGCGACAACAACATCTACAACAACAACCACATCAACAACATCAACAACATCAACAACATCAGCATCATCGGTAACAACACCGACACCATCATCATCAGTATTAAATTTTTTGGCAAATAAAAATGAATTAACCACAGTTGATTTAAAAACACTTTATTCATTAACATTATTCGATGATATGTTAACACCATATGCGGCCGAGGTACCCGTTTGTTGGAATGAATTAGTTCAGGCGCTAAAACAACGCAGAAGTACACAGTATTTACGATGCGGTGATGATACACATTTATCAAGAACATGGCGTTTACATAATGATACGTAAGTTTTTGATTACATATTTGACGAATTTTGGTTCGAAATAAGTTTTTAATTTTTTTTTTTAATTTTATTAACTACAGAACAACATGGGATGAACATATAATCGAATTAACAGTTCCAAAACATACATCAATTGGACATATTGATTTTAAATTTTCACTTTATCAACAGTGTCCAACACCGCCTGGCATTCAAGTAACATTATTAAAACAAAACACAAGTGGGTTTGGTTATCGTATGAAAACACCAGTTGGTATGCAATTCAATACCGATTCATCCGTCGATGATAATGTTGATTTTAAATTGGATATAAGACGTAAATTAATTTTAATTAATATTATTTTCTTAATTTATAAATTCATCATTTTCACATTTATAATATTGTAGAAATGGATAATCCTGTTTTTGAATATCTTCAAACACATAATGCTGATATATTAGCTGGTCCAATTGAATTATCTTCATGTATGGATTTAAGTGAACAATGTGGTTTAGTTGTGTTAACAAGTCCTAAATTATTTAAAACAAAAAGTCGCCATTTTTTGATACACATTAAAGCATTAGTTGATCCGGTTAAAGATGGTGGTGGAAAGACCAGAGGTAATAATTTTTTTTTTTATACATAATTTTTTTTTTGTTCTCTATGGTTTTGTATAAAAAAAATATTAATGAATATGAATATTCCGACCGTATGGAAAACGAGACTGATAATCAAGATGCGGAATACGGAAATATTCATGATATATAATCTGGTCAGCTGTCGAATAGAGTATTGGCAGAGAAAAGACTGATTTCATACCTGGCTAATCGTTCATAAATCATTTAAACAAATTAAGAATCATAGTCGGACAATTGATTGAATGTCAAACACCTATGCAGTTCGTCAACTTTAAACAAGCATTCGACAATAGTCTTTATCATGTTATGATGTGGACAATTCTCAAAAGCTATGGAATACCGTCCACAGTGATGAACATGATCCGCTATCTTTAATGTGTTTCGCATTGCATCGTGGAAATTGCAGTAAAGTATATAATTGCGAATGTATTCTGTTATTGTGTCTACTCGTCTTAGATTGAATGGGGTCAAAGGCGTACAACGTACCACATGACATGTGACTATGGGTCTAACCAAGGTAGAAAGTTTGATGTCGCATGTTGCCGCGCAGAGTGATGATTAATACATAATAATGATAATGAATGATTTTGTATTGTTTAAAATAGTGTAACGCAGGTACTTGTAGAGATGTTTAAAAATTTCACAATTAGTACACATTTTTAATTTTATTAATAATTGGAATTACAGACAAATGACGAACGATTTTTTCTCCCATACTAACTTTAACTTAAAGCCTCAACTTCTTAATGTCTACACATAATGCTAGTTATCACTTTTTTCTTTTTTGTTTTTTCAGGTTGTGATTGGCTACATGAGATTTCAATAACGATACGTAGTACCGAACATATTTCAAATATACAAAATGAACGTAGTCAACGTTTAGCAATGCTTGAATCGAATCGTTTAATGGAAAATTTATTAACAATTGCTTCAACAACTGAAATTGATTTTGAAAAACATGTAACACTTGATATATTAACATGGATAACATCAATACGTATGGTTAGATATAGATCACCTAAAAATGAAATACATAAATCACATTACCATCATCATCATCATAATCAACAAAAAGGAGGTAGTGGTAGTACTAGTGGTTTTAGTGGTAGCACCAGTAATTCATCAGATAATATTGATATATATTCATTGCAAAGAGATTGTGTTAATATTATGACATTAAATTTAACCAAATTCATAAGAAATTGTATACTTTTGGGTAATCGTAGTACAGCACATAAATGTGTTAAAATTATCATAATTATTTCAGAGTAAGTAAAATATTTGAAGTTTTTTTTTTTATTTATTAGTTTGATTTGTTAAGTACATAATTTGTTGTTTGATTAACAGAGGTTTACAAAATATGCAAATTGATAAATGTGAACGACAATTATTTGAGGAATCATTAAAAAATGCAATTCTAGAATGTATACCAAATCTATCAACAGCAAAATATGCTGGTGCATTAAGATGGTTATCTTTACTTATATCAGGCATATCAACAAAATATACACAAGGTCCAATTGCCGAAAGTTGTATTAATTTATTAACAAATGTAATAAATGAAATATCAAAACGTAATAATTCACATACATCATTACTTCGTACAAGGTTTACAATGTTTCAATTTCATTTAATATTTTTTTAATTGATTTGTTACTTATTTTTTAATTTTTTTTTTTTGTAGATTTGGTTTGTTTGGCACACCATTTGAATCCGATTTATTTGATGCAGAATTAGCATTTGCAACAAAATATCCATCAATAACAAGTACACTTGCGACTATGATAAAAAATGGAACAAATGGTACAATTGTACAATCGCAAAATAATTTAATTGATTTAAAGAAATTTTTCGCAACAGGTAAATAAATATATATTTTTTTTTTTTTTATTTATTTTATAATCGATAATTTTGGGTTTACTTTTTATTTTTAATTCATCAGATGGTACAGAATTTCGTAATTTTCCCACACAAATACGACGTAAAGGAATCAGTAATCAATTACGAGGTCTTCTAGAAGTTGAACCATTACATTTTACATGTTGTGCAGCATCGGAAGCAACAAGAGTCGAAAATATGGATAATGCATCATCACTAACAAATAATATAATTGATGATTTAATGTTTGAATCGCCAACAACACATACAACATTAGAAACTCATATGCAAAATAATATGAAAAATGATCAGGATAAGGATATGGTAAATAATTTTTATTTTTAATTAATTTTAAAAAGAGTTGAAAAGAATAAAATAAATATTTTTTTTTTTTTATGCAGTGTGATGAAGACGCATTGAATAATGAAAAAAGTATTTTAGTTGATAAAATATTTTACTCATCATTAAAAAAGCATAAAATGACTGCAATAAATACATCAACAAAACATCAGAATTCCTGTGCACTTTACGCTAATGGTATGTATGATTTATTTTGAATATTATTATAATTAAAGTGCAGAGAAAATACAATCTTATCACTTTCCCATTATGATTTTTCATATAGAACGTAAATTTACCAAAGTATAGTCGATTATATTCAAATGAACTATCTCAATATTCTTTGTATAAGCCGTTAATAATGTCTTTTATGGCCTGCCTAACCGTATTTTTTGGTAATACCAAGAACAGACTCAGGTCTCCATATAGTTCCGTCTGGGCTCGATACAAGTTAGTTTATCAGCCTTTTCATTTGCGCCTTTCATAAAGGTACGCGATGCTTAAGTGGATGAATATTTAGTATTGTCTCTATTAACGTCATAGGTATAGATCTACTAGCTCCCGTTATTTGGAGACAGGCAAACATTTGTTTTTTGATGACCTTTTTAATGTTAAAATAATGTGTTCATTGTGTTCCCCTTGTTTTCCCCACAAATATTTACTAGCCCACATGATCCTACGCCCAAAGACTACTTTTTTATTGACTCCCATTAATGTTAGCATATTCCACTTAAGTGTGGAAACCAATTTTATTTCCTTTGTATGTATAGATCTCTGGTATTCACTATTAATTTTAGTAAATACTAACGTTTATCCATTTTTCATTTTGTTTTACAGAAACATCAGCACAATTGAATAGCATAAAAGCGGCTTGTGAATCGGCAATAAAGAAAAATTTTCTCGCCGAAATGAAAACAAATTTCGGATCACAAGAGAAGATGTCAAAAGATAAAAATGTTTTCTCAAATAATAAACTATTGGACTATGCAAATGATAATAATAATAATGGACATGAGGATATTAATACAATATTTCCATGGTATAAATTATTAAGTTTTCCACCAAAACAAATGATTGTTGTGGATCGTATGCATTCAGGTGCCAGACGATTTATAACATTGGATTTTGGATCCGAAATTTTGCTTACTGATTTGGTAAATTTTTTTCTAATTTTGCTAATAGAATATAAATAAATGAATATTTTTTTGTGTTTTTAAAAATTAATTATTTTCTTTAATTTAGGTTATACCAGCATGTGAAGATCTTGTTTCATTATTTATTGATATATGGTTTCATGATGAGGAAACCGATGCAATAACATTAATTGTATCAACCGATATTGGTAGTAAAACATTAGTTTTAAGTGATTTACAACCGCCACCAATTTGTAGATATATGAAAGTGAGTAAATATAATTTATATTTTCGCTATTTGGAAGATTGGAAAAAATAGTAGTGCATCATTAATGATTTTGATTTTATATAGATAACAACAACTGGACGATATGGTATGTCTGCAGCAAGATGTAAAATACCAATTGGATCATTTTTTGGTCATGTATTTGTTGGTAGTGTACATGATAATTATGCAGCTTCTGGTTAGTATTTTAAATCTTTCTGAATTTTGAATGTGAATCAATCAAATGTGATTTCGTTAATTTATTGCATTTCTTTTTTTTTATTTATTTATTTAGTTGTTCCAGCCCAAATGAGAAATGGTGGCATTCAATTGCAAGCATTAAATTTATTATATGAAGATGTACATTGTAGATATAGTTTATCAAGTTCAAAATTAATGGATTTATTAGATCCATTAATAAATAGTGATATATCAAATGTTGCTCATATGCAAGCATATTTAAGTAAAAATAAAGACTGTGATGATGTTGATCAGACGAAAATTTTAAATATTTATGAGGTAATTATAAAATATGATGATTTGTCTTTTGAAATGTGTGTAGATGATGAAGATTTTGAAGGGGAATACATGGACAAAATGTGGACTTGTTTATACAACGACATATTACATCATCTAATTTGTATGTTAGTTTGTAAACTGAGTAATGTTCACTTGTTTTTATGTTTTTTCTTTTTTTTTTATATATTCATTATACATTTTACACACATTCCCTTGCTATTGAAAATTAATTTTGTTTTATTTTTCTATTGTTTCAGGAATGTATTAATTTCCAACATCAATTAAATATTATACAAAATGTTATACAAAGAATTGAATGTAATTTAATTACAAAGGGAATGATGCCGAAAAAAAAGGAACAAAAAGAAGATACACTAGCAATAATTTCATCTGATAAATTAAGAGTTATTAGTGAATGTCTCATTGAAATTTTATTACATTTTATTATTGAATTTGGCATTAAGAATGTTGTTGCAATACATTCATTTTTTAATTTGAATACATGTAATAATTTATTTTATACATTGGTTGTGTCTGGTGATAATAATATGCAATTGGCAACATGTTCGTTACTTGTTAGAATGTGTAGTTTTCAACCATGGTGGGGTGATTTTATTGCAAATATTTTTACAACTTTGTATTCATCACAAAATTGCAAAATATATCCACAAGATAGGTACGTTTCATTGTTATTTATTTTTAATTAAAACATTACACTCTGTGTACATATGAGAGAAATGCAATTAATTTTATTTATTTTTTTTTTTGTCTAGAATTTTCTTTCTATTAACATATCTTGGTAAAAAAAGTATTTCAATGGGCACTTGTGGTCCAGTTGTTATTGACGCAATTTTAAAAACATTGGCCACATTACTTGCGCCACTTTCATTGAATGATGGTGGTGGTGGTGCAACACCTATGGATGATCAAGAATATCATAATGATGATTTAACTGGCAATAAAATTGATTTTCAACTTATTAGTTGGTTATTATTATTTTTATCGGTATGCTTAGATGATGGGCATAATAAAAAGGAACATGGTTTGTATATTTATATTATTTTTTTTCTTAAATTAATAATATACTCGATATAAAAAAATGTAGTATGTATATGTTGATCCCTTGTTGTTCTTAAACATAATTGAGAAGTGTAGATGGTATTTTTAATGTTCTGTTTTTCTTCTTCTATATTTTTATATTTATATTTATTTAGGTGTACAACGTTGGGATTTTATGTCTGGTGAAACAGATTTAACAAAAAGTCGTGTACAAACCAGTAGTAATTCAGGTCGAACATTTTCTCGATCATTTAAAAAACGTTTTATGCAAAAGCAACCGAATAATTGTAATAGTTTTGGTAGTAGTAATGTTGGTGGTGGTATAAGTTCTGGTTCCGGTAGTAATAGTATGTACCAATTATCATCACAAATGGAAATGGCAATAAAACATCAGGAAACATTGTTAAAGAAAAATATGGCAAAACTTAATCAAATGCCAGAAATATTTGCGGATGTGTCATTTTATGAGATGTCAACACCGAAAAAAATTAAATCCACTGGTACAACATCATCAGCAACAACTGGTGGAACATCACATACAGCAACAACAACAAGTTCAACATCATCATCATCATCGTCATCATCATCATCATCATCGTCATTAAAAACAAAGAATATACATCAGCAGCAACAGGAAACCGAACATCCATTTGATCGTGCCATTAAATTATTAAAAATAACAAATACATTTGTTGTTATTCGTGGTTTAATTGCTTTAATGTTGGCAATGGATTATACATGTAATATGGACCTATTTTTATTAACATGTAAAGTACGTGTAATTTGTTTTATATTCTCTCTCACTTATTTTATCAAATGGTCTTATTAACTGATAATTTTCGCTTTCTATTATAATTAGATTATCGCACGTTTAGTATCAGCATGTCGACCACAAGTACAATTATCAAAAATTATTACAACTTCACAATTACAGCAATTGTTACGATTGACTGTATGGAAAGATCAACAGCAACCATGGGCTATTCATGCAATTACATGTTTATTACAGGTAAATATCGCGGTTGGAGGTAAGGTTAGCAATTGCTGTCCTCTCTCCTCTGTCTGTTTGTTTATGTTATTTAATTCGCATTATTTGGTTTTTATTTTATTTATTTATTTTTTTTTTTTAATAGGATATTTTAGAAGCTGATAAGAATTATCGTCAAAATAATACAAATGAGGATATAATATCAGATGTAACTACAATGGAAGGTATTGTGGAAAATGAAATGCCTGCCAGTTCATCACATTGTAAGTTTATAAAATTAGATTTGTCATATGATGTAAAAAGTATGTAATTAGCGAATATATGTTAATGTGCGATAATATATCTGTAATGATTTGCGAATGCTAATTAAGCTCTGAACAAAAATTGCAAAAAAATAAAATAAATTTCCACCTAAATATAAAGTCACATTTGATATTGAATTGATTTTATTCAGAATTAGTTGTAAAACTTTGTAATTAACAAATTTTTTGTGGGAATGGTACGTATAAAATAAGAGTTTAGTGATTGTCTTTACATTTTGACGTCTAATTGTTCAACCTTCTTCATTTCTATCATGCTGTATATTTACTAGGAATATTCATCATTCATTCACATTTCTAATTAAAGGATGCCATAAGTAAATTTATTTCTTCATATGTAGTTTGGACTTTTATTCATCTTTTATTATTGTGACTCCAATATGTCTTATCTTGTTCAAGCGATTAGTTTCCTCTCTTGTAAAAAGTACATTTACCATTGTTTTTTGTTTTTTTGTGTTTTTTTTTGTTAAATATTTCAGAGTTAGGTTGACCTGACAGATTTTTTAGAGGTTACTGAAACTAAAAATAATAAATATTGGTAATTAATTTTCATTTTTCTATTACAGTATGTGCTGAACAAATTGATGGTAATCGAAATTTTAATAAAATCATTGGCTATAATGAAGGTATTTATATTTTCAAAAAAAAAAAATTTCGACTCTCAACTTCAATCACATTTAATTTTTTTAATTTAACATTTTTACAGATAAATCAAATCATTTACCCTCATTAATGGAATGTGACGATACAGAAATGGATGAAGTGTTAGATGATCTTTTAGAAAGTGGGCGAAATTTGTTGAAAAAAGATACTAACAATAGTAGTAGCAGTAGTAGCAGTAATAATAATAATAATAACAATAATAACAACAACAACAACAACAATATCAACAACAACAATATCAACAACAACATCAACAACAACAACAATAACAATTGCAATAATATTAATAATATATCGCCAAATTTAGCTAGTCTATCGTATCGTAGTGTTTCATCGGCAATGGATGCACGTCTTGAATATAGCATTGAAACAAATATTGAAATAACATTACGGCGTCTAACAATGATGTCATCGTTAAATCTATTTGCAAGTTTACCACAAATACCAATAAATGAAACAATAAACAGTTCAATATCGGATATACCAATGTGGCCCGAATATGTTGTACAAGCGTGGTCAGACACCGAATATAATCAAACGGTTTCAACAAATTTAATGCTTGCCATTGTATTTGATAAATTATTTGCCGATTTACATGTACAAGATTCATGGCTAAGTCTTGATCATGTATTACAATTATGGTTAACATTAAATGGTGAATTATCGGATAAGCATATGAATGGTACAAGTTTCAATAATCCAAGTGAAGAACCAAAAATTCCATTCGGTTTATCTGCTGTACAAGGTTTATTATCGGCATTGACCTGGCACCAAGGAATTAAATTACGTTCATGGTGTTTAGGTTTTCGTTGTTTGGCATTAGCCTGTAACATATATGTATATGTGAATTATGAATTAGGTTTTGGTAATTTGTTTACTGTTATTTGTATTTTTGTTTTTTGGTTAAAAAAAATTTAATCGGTTTTTTTTCAATTATGATTTGTTTAGATATTGATGATTCAAATGAAACAAATATTCCAAGACGTATTAGTACATATATTGTAAATAATCCAAATTTTGAGAAAATGTTATTAAGATTTTATATTGGTGGTGATATGTTGGGCATTGATGAGAATAGATGTGCGGGTCCAACAACATGTGATTTACTTCATGTGTTATTTGTTTGGTTGGAAATAAAATCGAATATAAATGATATTCATTATGTGAAAAAGAAATTAAAAGAGATATTATTACGTGTACTATTGCAATTGGTACAACCGGGTGGTGCCATTTCAATGCAACAAGGTCCAATTGATGCACAAAATCAATTGATTAATGATTTAATTGGTTTACAATATGAAAAAAGTGATTTAGGTGTTGCAATGAGTATAATTGAAAGTGTTTGTAAGTATATTTGACTTTATGTTTATTCAATAATAATTTGGATTATTTATTGATTGTTTTTCTTTTTGTTTCCTTTTCCAGCTCATTTAGTTTACAATCATATTTCTAATGTGGAAAAAGTTTATTGTCAACGTTCAGTTGATTCAAATAGTTCAACAAATGTATTTGGTAATTTATTTGCTGCTGTACTTGGTTCAGATAATACACGACAAAATAAACCAATTTCACATAGTTCGTTATTAGTATCGCTATTGAAATTATCATCGATTTTAATTCAAACAACATTGCCGAGACGATCGGATGTAAGCGCTTTAATTGTATAACATATATTTTATTTATTTATTTAATCAATTTTTGTGGTATGGCTCAGGTATTGAACATAATTTTTGGTTTTCTAGAACGATTTACGATTAACATCAAACCGTTTCTCTGTTTTCTACATTGAAACAAATTGACACATGGTGTCACAATATTCAGGCTTGTAATCAATCGCCCATTGACTGCATTTTGTCTGAGATTAATAATAATGTAAATCGAAATGCTTTCGCCGTTTAGACATACACCTCGACTAGATTATGGGTATAGACTCTACACTATAAATATTGTATAAATAAATCTTTTAAATTCTTGTTTTAAATCTACATTTAGTATGAGAAGCTCTCGGATTGGATAATGAAGCGAAAAATAAAACACAGAATTACGTATTTACTTCGAGAAACATTTTTTACAACGATATCGGTATAATAATCTCTTTACAGTTGGAAATTTTTTATATTCGGAAAGAGGTTGTTTTATGCTAAATATGAAGGCAAAAAATGATGCATGAGAAAGCATTTCATTACGTAATTTGTGTAATGTGGTCATATGTAAGCTCTGGGGTGCATTATCTCGATGAGAAGAAAAATCACACTTTTATTTTGGAAAATACTGTAATTTTTTCAAAATTTCTTCTTTTAAAAAGTACTAGTAATGACAAAAAAAAAATTTGCACCATTTATTTTTTAACCCTTTTTTAAATAGCCTATGAATACCCATTCTAGAAAACAGAGACATACCATAACCTTTTCTGTTGATGGAATAGTCTTTGCCCGTTTGTTAGTGCGTTTTCACCAAATTCTACTCACTGTTTCGACTATTCTTCTGGGTCTGGTGTGATCTCGACATTCACTTTTTTCCATTTAATAATTAGATTTTATGTTTTTTTTTTTATTTTGGTTTTCAAATAGGAATCAATGTCAACATCATCATCATCACCAAATGATTTAATATTAAATAATAATTTCTCAAATGAAAGTCAAACAGATGAAATAAAAGCGGAACAACAACATCAACCGGAAATATTACGCATTAAAATACCATGTGTTGCCGATACAGTTTTACAACATTATCCAACAATGCATCGTTTATTGGGTACACTATCGCATTGTTCAAGTTCATCATTTGCATTATTGGCAGCCACATCAATGTATTCATTGAATCCATCGTCGGAAATAAATGACACAATAAGTGAGTCAACATCAGTTGCCGATGCAGTTTTTCAAGTGTTAATGTTATTGAATCGAAAGGCAACATCACCGTCATTAATTATAAAGCCGTTATATGATTTTTTAAATTCCAGTAAAGTTTTTTATATATATATATATATATATATATTTTTAAATCTATTTAATTTATTTAAATTGTATTATAGCATCAAATATAAGAAATGCAATGCCACGCTTACAATTGTCCGAACCACTTTTATGGTTTATTTTAAGAATATTAGAAATACCGGCCACCGTATCAATATTTACCGAAATGGGTGGTATTAAAGTATTATGTCAAAGTTTAGTTAGATGTAATCGTATATTAATTAATATGCAACCGGGATTGGTAAATATTATTTAATTAATTATTAATATAAGTACGGAGTACACATAAGTTTTGTTATTTTAAATTTCATTAGATTTCATTAATAATGCAATACTTGAGTAAAACACCGAAACCAATGAAAGTGAATAATTGTATGAATGCAATAGTAAGTGATAGTAAAAAGACAATAACATCAGCTGTTCAGCCACCGATTGCAACACCATCATCATCATCAACAATAGCTGCAGCTGCAGCAGCGGCAGCCGCAGTAGCTGGCCAAAATTCTGATGGTTTAATAAATTTTGCACCATTCTGTAATATTTCATCGGATAATACAACTGCACAACCGGCTGATGTTTTAATACAGGCACCAATTGCATCACATAGACGTGCACGAACACCTGCCTGGAACTATCTATTTTATCCAAATGAATCACATATTGATTTTACAATAACATTACCAACAGCAATTTTATTAAAAGAAATTCATTTACAACCGCATTTACCATCATTGGCATCATGCCCATCGGCTGTTGCCATTGAAATTGGTCGAGATAATAGTTTACCGCCAATACCAATAACGGCACCAATGGAAACCGTTGGATTAACATGTATTCGCTTAAAATTAGCACAACCGGAAATTGCAACCAGTATTGTACTGAGACTTTATAGGTATATAAATGGAAAACGGAAGAACAAAAATTGTGTAAATTTTACACGATTATTGTGTTTACATACAATCATTTTATTATAAATTTTTTTTTTTATTTAAGACCAAAAGATACATCTAATATTGGTTTAACCCAAATATCAATATTTGGTTCAAGTATTTTCACTGAGGTAACAAATATAAATGCAAATGATGCTAATACATCTGCTACGCATAATGATGATGATTCGGTGGCAAAATCAAGTCTTGGATGGCTTAGAATATTAGCACGTTGTTTTAGTGTTGCTACATTTAATACAGATAGTCAATTATCAGATGCTGTTATAGTATCGGCCGCAAATTTTCCCGGATTTTTAGAAGCATGTTGTTCACTTTTAAATGTTACAACATCAGGACAAACAATTGCGTTACAAAATTTAGAAATAGTTTTATTAAAATTAGGTTTACATAGCAAAGAATTGGGATTGAAATTAATTGATAATTTACTTAAAAGTACTTTACCCCAAAGTATGTTGTAGTTTTGTTTTTGTTTTTTTCCCTATTTTAGTTATTTATTTTATTTTTTTATTTTTTAGCATTTAGAATGTGTAATGAATCGGTCAGTGATTTATTATATGATTTATGTACAACACATGATGACTATACTGTAGATAGAATAGCTACTGTGATTGAATGGACCAAAAATTTATATAGTAAATGTCAACAACGTACAAGTTTATTACAGGCAACTAATCCTTATAGTGGTACAGTATAGTTTCTATGTCTTCTTGTTTGTTTTCTTTTGTTTTTTTTTCTTTTGTTTTTTTTTTTTTTTTTTTTTTTTTTTTTTTTTTTTTTTTTTTTTGTGTTTTTTATTTTTATTTTTTTTTTTACAAAAGACGTATTTTTTTTTTTTTTCTCTTTACTTAATATAA
>JANSTX010056944.1:0-24407 GCA_027564355.1 Penthetria funebris
ATTATATACCTGTAATTTTAGGCTATTTTGCAATTCTATTTAATAAATACTTATATATTATGTTGTGATCCGTTAAAACAATTTCCAGGGCCTCCAATAATTGGTTACCAATAATAAGTTTCTCTTGTTTATTAGTCACACTGCTTAGCGTATGACATTGATATATGATAAAAGCCTACAAAGTGTAAAATTTCATCAACGCCACTGAATGCAGCCTTACTACGTTGCGAGTATTTATGAACAAACATAATTTGGGTTATAATTTGTTTTAAATTGTTTATAAATTATACTGAACTTCTAAATGATTTATAGTTAAATAATAAATACGAAATTTGGTTGCTGCAACAAACCTTAAAGCTAGGGGCAAATGAAGTATGAACTATCAGATTTCGTAGCTAATATGTGCTATAACTTCTTTTACGTTGACTAACCAAGGCAATTAAAGACGGAAATGCTGTTAAATTACAGTATTTTTAACTTGGTATTATACAGCATTAGGTTTATTGATACTTGTAATAATTGTCACTGAAAATTTTAATCAAATTAAATCAATAGCTTACCTTTAATTGGTGTATTTAGCTCTTCACCTATAACGTGTGACATTGAAATTGTTGATAGTTGGGGCTCTTTTACGTGTAACATAGAGTCCACAGTCAACAATTGTGGACATTTGATGTCCGTTATTATTCCAATTGTTGACAGTGTCATATTTTGTGTATAATCTTCTCTTTGTGATATTAAATAATCTTTTCTGTGAATTTTCTTTAAATTCAAATTTTGAACGGCTGTTGCTTCCAAAATGTTTGGAAGTACGATATCCTTTTTGAGATACGTTATATTTTTTGTTGTTCGGTGGTGGAGCCGTTTGCTTTTCAAAAATTGGTTGTTTATTAATTGTATATTTTCTTTTAACGTTTTCTTGTTTGTTAATTGTTTTGTTTGAAAATCTTTCTCGCCATGATGGGCAGAATGATACACTGTCGGTAAACATTTTGATCGGGACTGTAAATCAAAATTAATGATATGTTAATTTTAACATTTAAATAATTTATTTATTATTTTTTTGCTCTTAACACTGTAATTAAGAATATTTATATTTATAAATAATAATAATAAATTATAAACATATATATTAAAATTAACCTAAACGGTGTCAATATATATTTAAATAGTATTGTTAGTGTCTCGAGCATTTTGTATTAATTCGTAAGATAGAAAATTTTATAAAATAACTCATAATTTCATTATTTTTATTAAAAAATAACAAGAGTCCTTCAACTATTCAAAATTATTACAAAATATTTGTTATTGAACTTATTGTAAAATGTTCTAAATAAAAGTCTGTAATTGATCAACGACGTTTAATTTGCAACCATAAAAGAAGAAATTAAATTTTGTACTTCAATTTATTAGCATTATCGTTGCCACATTTTCCACACTTTAAATCTGCTATAGCAACAGATACACTTTCTGTGGTATTAAGCGCAGTTTATTAATTTTCTAGAAGTTATGTTATAACGTGATATTTCACAACACTATTTAAACAATTAGTGGTGATTTTTAAATAAACAATTGATTGTATAAGATTTCTGAGAATATGTACTTAAAAATGTACTATTATAACAGTTACAGAATATGTGGAATTGATTAAAAATCAATGTTTTTTTAAATGAAGTAATTGCATTATAACAGTAAAAACGTAAGTTTTGATAAAGAAAAACAAAAGTAATGTAGTATAGCTACGATGTCGCTCAAATTTAATTATAAAACATTCAAATAAACTACTTAAAAACAAGTAATCCAAATAAACTCCAATCAGAAGGTAAATTTAAAAACAATATTTGTCTTTTAGGTTTCATTTCTATGTTGATTGATACAAACTGGCAAATTTTCTTACATTATAAAGACTCCTCTTATGGAACATAGTAGAAAAAAGTTTTAAAAAGAGTTGTTATTTCTTGAATTACTTGGCTACAATGACACATTATCGCTTAGGTTAGATAATATTGTATAAAAGTAGATTTTATTAGTTTTGAGGTTTTATTGCCTATAATTTATATGTATGACTTCAGATAATTGCAGATGAATTCTACATAAATTCATATTGTGACCACACAAAAAAAATCCAGTGGAATGGCTATTTTTGCTGGAAAATAACTTTTGTCGCTTGTTACGTTTTTTCTGTTCTTGTTTTCATAGTTCTGTTTATTATATTGAAGAAATCTTTTAGGAAGTGATCTATTGGATAAAGTAAGAACGCCTTCACATTAACCTTTGAATAGAATTTATGTAACTGGTAATACAATCATTGCGTATAATTTAAATACATATTAGAGGCGTTCAATAGATTATATAAATGACGATTTTGGACTTGAAACCTTTTCTAACGAGGACGGCAAAAAACTAATTCATTTTGCAGCATTATAAAGATGGAAAAGAAGCAGAAGGCGATATTAGAGAGATCATGTAGAAAGAATGTCATATAATAGAATCGCAACACTCAAATGGAACATGTACACGACTCATAGGAAGGCCTTCGAACAGGTTGCGAGAAACTTGGATATCTGCATCTCAAAACTAAATTGTTAAATTGAATTCTTTTTAGTATTTTCGACTCATTGACTCATTTATGTACAGTCTGGAAATGGTTTCATAATTCAGAAATATTTGCAACTTCTTGTTTGAAAAGTTTTTCATATCAATCTCTAACGAGACACATTTGAATCGAACATTCATCGACTCCAAACAATTATTAATTTAAGTTATAAAATTTTACTACAATTACGAATGATCCAAACATTTACATCAATATATAAATAATGTATAAAAATATGATTTCTTAAGTAAATATCAAATTCACAATAAATTTGTAAATTAACATTTAATATAAGCATTAAATAGTACATAATTATATAACATAAACAGTAGCTAGAGGTGACTGCCAACTATAGTAGTGTAGTTACACAGCCGCGTACATATTCGCATTGGTATCGAGTTATGATACGTTGAACACAACTTTTTATAATTATTTATTTTCATCTAATATAAGATGACTATAGAATGTATGAGCTCCGAAATGCTTTACACTGTTTCGAATTTCAAATTCGGAGGTTAAACAGACAGTAAGTACAAAATTCTTTTCTCATATGTGGTTTGATACGTTTGAGGAAGTTTAAGTATAGTAATTTAACGTTATGTTGAGAACGGTTAAAGAGAAAAACAAATCTGGGTTAATATTCTCATCGATTATATTTTAATTTGATTAATTTTAGAATGTGTATAGGTGTCTGAAATTCTTTCCACTAAGGTTAGACCGTAAAACATCATCATTTTTCTATGGGGTTTGGTGAGTTCGACAAAATTTAGCACACAATATTATATTGATATTTAGTTTAACGTTTTACAGAATAGTTTGGTAAATGAATGCCTTAAATCTGGTATAACCTCCTCATGAATTATAGTATTGTCTGTTTTCTTCAATTTCCAGTTTGACATCTGCTGAAATATTACCTTCTCATTATTGGTACATTACAATGCATACCAAATAATTATTTGCCGTACATAGTGCTCAACAAGTACAAGTATATCTTTAAGTTCCAGCGTTTTTTTTTTATTGAATTCACGTAAACAAACAAACACGAATAAAAAGGCTTCTTTAAATTAGACTATTGAGAATTAAGAGAGTACTATAAAATAATATACTAATTTAATTTAATATCTGATACGTTAAAATGTACGACCAATTGTAAACAAAGTTCACATTAGTACAAAAAGAGGTGCATTGCTGCACATAGAATTGATGGATAATTAAAGATGTTTCTGCATAATAAATGATGATATGGTGGTAGACTGATGAATGGATGGATGGGATGATATAAATTCTCTGCAGACTGGTACTGCTCGAAGTTTTACTTAATTTGATGTTTAGGATGTTAATAAAGATGCCTTTGTGTGATATCCAAAACTGAGGTTCACTTCTTTCTGTACTTAAGCAAACATAAATTTACAAAAGTCACATTTATAACGTATGTATAATAAAATGAAAATACTTATACAGAAACATTAGTCAAACAGAATTTGAAATTATGTTTGAAAATTGGATATTTGCAGAAAGAAACATTACTTATTTAAAAAAAAAAAAAAGTCATAGAGCCTGTCGGTTGGATTACATAAATTTAATTAAGATTAAACTGGCTAATTATGATTAAAACTAATATTATAATTATAATAAATAGGTATAATCATTAATCTTTTATTATTATTTACCATCGTTATTTTAATTGTATAATTTTTTGATACAATTTTTTTTTATTTTTACTGTGGAAAGAATAAAAATTGGATACGATTAATTATGTCTGATGAAATGTGTTTAAATTTTTTTAAAGGTTTTTTCTAGTCCCATTGCCTTTTATCCTAATTATCCTATTTTGTGTGTTATAAAACAGTTATTCTAATATTTTATTTGATAAGTTGAAGATGATCAGCAATTTCCGACAAAAACTGATCAAGTGCTTAGTTTACATAAATTAGGGACAGAGTTTTAATTTAAACAGTACATAGACAACCACTGTCGGTTTGTAAAGTGCCATTCACAAGGCAGCGTAACCATCAGTAATATACAAAAATACGTATTTGTTGAAAATGCGTAAATGATAAACAAGAAATATTTATATTATAGATATGTGATTGAAAATTAAATTGGAATTAAGTTATCTTACTTTGTAATGTGAATGCAGCATAACCCGTACTGCCGAAACAGAAGGAATACGATGACAATCTTTGGCTTGCAGAAGTTAGGTACCAAAATGCTACGATGTGTATGTACTGACAATTATCATTAAAATGCAATTCTATTCAATTATTCCAATATATATTTCGGGTGTTTTTTTCATGGCAAATATAAATGTAACTTTGATTAAGATTGAATAATATAATCATGTATATGTATTGAATTTCATACATCAGCATAGTTTGGATTGATCCAAAAAACTATTGTAAATTGCACATGATTATTAATTATTTCGATCAAAGCACCAATTCCAAGGTATTGAATTCTGTTTCGAACTAATAGTTCTCATCAGTACAGCAATTACCCAGCAGAATTAAAAATAAAAATGTTCTGCTGCCAAATTGATTCATTAATCCAATGTTGGTAAATGTGCTGCTAAAAATGAATATATAGTATAACGCAGATACGGTATTTGATGGATAAAAACATAAAATTAGAAATGACTTTGGATTCAATTGTTTTCTTTTCATATATTTACTCAATTTTTAAGCATATAAAATAAAATACAAAAATCTACATAGTATTTTTTAACACACAAAATAAGAAAAGTGTTTGTTTTTAGATAAGGCAGCGACTATCGCTAAAAAATATATAAATACAATCAACATAAAAAAAAAAAATTACTTACATATAATTCTCCGTTGAGTTCTAATGTAATTTTTAAGCCTTAGAAGCTTACCACAAAGAAGAGTTGAGAGTCACTGCCCCTCAACCTGTGAATAAAATGAAAAATAAAACTGTAGAAATAAACAATAATTTTAAGTCACATACGAAAACTTAAAATAAATACAAACAATTACAAAAGTTACGATGGAAATGTGTTTCAGAATTGATATACGTGAATTTGAGAAATAGATCTCATAAAAAACACAAACAACATATATGGGAATGCCGTTGTCACAATCATATCTAAAGAAATAACCATAGAACATGTTGACGTATCTGAATCAACGGATAGACATATTATTAGCAGGAAACCCCAAGTATTAGTTCAACTTTTCGAAAAAACCATAAAAACTTACATACGTAACGACATAGATCTGTTGTAGAATCATAATGCAAGTAGAAGTAATAAAACATAAGACATTAGAATTGGAACAAAATGAGAGCAAGAAATATTAAAATATTTTATTTGTATTTTATTATTTATGTATTTTTAATGAGTGAACATTTCTTGATCATTTTCTTGCGAACTGGATATACCGGACTTTATGCAGCTAAACTTTCGATGGCATGCTAGAGCATGCTGTTTTCGATATAAAGTTTGATGTAAATTGATTTAAATCTCTTTTGAAAATTAGAACAGAACAAATCAATTGTTAGTCATGCAAAAATATATTCAAATGACATAAGAAATCTGTATGCGACCTTGAATTATATTTGTATTTGATATTCTAAACAAATATGATATCATAAGGCTGATGAACTGAAAAATCAATAATGTAAATTTTAAACTCGTCATAAGAAAAAAAATTAATTATTTATGTATATTTTATTATATTAACGATGAAAGTATGTAAAACATTCTATAAAAAAGAAAGAGTAAATTTAGCATATACAAAACATTTGCCAATCCTTCTGTATGCGGAAGTTCAGTGTACATGTTATAGACGCATACCAATCTTCAATAGTTTCGTCTTTGAAACATTATATTTCTTAATTCGTTCTAATTTCATCCTCTGAATTAGTTAGCGATAGGAGACAAATACCATCGGCGAATTGGAGATATTCAAGGCGACCGTTTAGACCCCATCTAATACCATTTGATTCAGAATTTATGATGTCCAGGACGAGTAGGAACAATAATGATGACAATATACATATTTGTGTTATACCCGAATGTACATAAAAAATATCACCAAGTCTTCTACGATTCAAAACTCTACATTATGAATCTCATGATATATACCGTGGTATATGTTGGCGCTTAGTGCTTATGTATGCGATTGTAATTAGACTGTCCGAAATCAATTTAACAACTGTGCAGTTAAATTGCGCAATTTAATTTAACATTAAAATGTGTATTTTCATCTCGGAAAACAATAATTACACATTGTTCTATACTAAAACTCAAAACACAATTGAATACCACAAACACTGTTTCGATGTGCAATTTGGTTCGGACACAGCGCAATTGTTGCCAACTTCATTGCGTAGTTAAACTGTACAGTTTAAGGTATTAAGAATTTTGTATGCATTCACATATATCTGCATGCCTGACAGATCATGACGAATAATCGCAAGCAAACTAAAATATTAACATTTCATTCATGTTTTATGTTAGGTGACGACTGGAGTGGACGACTATCATCGAGATTACTCAGCCAGTTAGTTCACGTTTGGTATTATAACTTATTAAAAACGACAGAGAACATCGTAATGCCGCCTTTTGCGCCCTTGATAACATATAAGCTAAAGTTGTTGTTAAACCACTAATTGATCGAAGGCTGATGTTCCACTTAAGATAAATTGGGTAATTTTACAAAATTTAAAAAAAAAAATAGGTATATAATTAGTACACAATTTTTAAAAAAAAATAGTGAAGGCATTATATAATTTTAAAAAACACCTATATATAAATGTAGTTATTCTCATTATTTTCTCAATGATAACTGACGTAAATATATGTATTGAAATGTAGATGTATGTATGATGCAGAAAGTTGAGTAAACAGAGTTTCAATAATATGCTAATGTAGTGGAGTTAAATGGAGAGATATTACGCACTTACAAAATTATTATATTTATGTACAAGTGGTTCGAACACTCTTTTTTTTTTTGTTAATTTACTTGTTTATACATATATATCCATTTTAATGTGACGTATTATTATTTTGTAAATGTGTATGTCAATACTGAGAATTGATGAAAAAAATTGAATTTCACAAGTTGCGAAATTGACTAAATTGTTTAACAAAGAAGATAATCTTCGAAAATATATTTTAATATCGAAAACTCCCAATTAATAGTATGAAAACATATAAATTATTTGAGGAAGCATATAAACTATTTGAGAAAACATTAGAAATTAGACGTATGACGTCACATGCAATAATATTTTTAACTTACTCGATACGCCTAATTTAAACGCACTAATGAAGAAAAATAAGCTCAATTATATTAATTGAAATATTTAAATTTAATTGGTCACAACACTGATATCCGAAAGAAAACACAAGTTTTTGGCTATATATTTTTGATATAACTATAATAATATATTCGAAAAAGCTAACTTTTCCTTTTGCCACTTTTATAAACTTTAATGCCGAGTTGGACGGTTTTCAATAATACGTCCATACAATACAGATTTCTCACTTAACTGAAAATTCTGTTGTGAAATATTCAACCAATCTAACTTCATCTATTTTATGAAATTTTTACCATCTCCACATATTTTCAACCAATGGGAAACGGTATTTTAATACTATACGTTATTTGAGACCAACGATACAGTAGACTCATTTAAAAACTGTTCGAATGTTGTTTATGAACGAATTGAAATTTACTGAATTTGAATGACTCATATAATTTTTTACATGTTTTCAATGTACAAAAAAATGTATAAAAAGTATAATTGTGTATAATTTTATCTCTTACGTTGAATGTATTGCAAGTTATCTACCTTTTTTTTCAATAATACCGAGAATTCATTCAACATATAAATAGCAATAAATAACACAAAGTTTGTCAGGTTATATATTTGCTAAGATTTTAAGTAGTTAAAATCACGTAAAAAATTGCATTATTTAATATATTACAAAATTAAAAAGGTGTACGGTACATCGTTTATTTTGATAACGGTAAACATCAACTTGAATCAGAGAATCTATCATTTGTACAATGTTGCGACAAACTATTTGTTGTGACGGCAATGCTTAAACATTGCAAATGGACAACATCAAACACGTTGATCCATTATATGAAATATCAACAAATGGCCTCCTCGAATCGGATGGCAACGCTACGACGGAAATAGATCGGCAGTAACGCCATCCAGTGTTACCCGGAAGCGCTCCTTCAAAAAATCAGAGATTCACACATTTAAATTGTTATAAACATTGTAAGAGTCTTGATAGCATGCCCAATGATGCCACGGCCGATCAAATGTCTTAGAAATATCTAACGCAAAGGCAGTAGCCTTTTCAAATTTGTGAATACTTCTACTGCAAATATCGGTTAGGTAGGCCATAATATATCCAGTTATATAGATCAAAACCATATTGACAGCCATTAATTAAATTATTAAATTCCATGTAAGATTCTAATCTAATAGTTAAGACTTTTTCCAAGACCTTAAAAAATATAGAAGTAATTAGAATTGGTCTGTAAATGGAAGCATATATATTCGGAGGAGTTCATATACATTTTTCTTGAAACCCCGTATATTTTGCAAAAGTGGATAATAAAATTTTAAATTGGGATTCAATGACATGTCGTAAACCTAATGTCGATATGTCAGAAATAAGTTTAAGTAATGTATATATTATTTAAATTTTGATTTTAATTATCTATGAATACCACTTAGCAAAACACTGTATTAGATAGTTTATTTATTATAATTTATTATATTGTGACAATTTATAGTTATTGTTATTATCTTTAAACATATGGACTACTAAAACAATACAATACACAGATGTTCACATTTATTGTACAGTTCACATATATATATTGCATTATATACAAATAGATTATATATTACGAGTATTTATTATATATATAGCCTAATGTTTATTAAACCACCTCAATTTGATATAAGCTGTTATATTAAGCATTAATAAGAAACGGATAACCGGACAGAACAAACACTCTACATCCATTTATTAGCTTACAGTCGATTAAATGGCAAATACCATTGTAAATGATATTATATTTGTCGACATTAAACAGTATTCATCGTGGTGTTGAAATAGATGTAAAGTTTCGTTTGACGGTCGCCGAAGCTTTAAAAAAAATAGTTTTTAGAATAAACTATTTAACTGTACTATTGTATGGCAGCCAAAGTTGGAAGGAGACAAATAACATCGTGTCACAAAATCAAGTTTTTGACAATAGGTGTCTGAGGCGCGCATTAAAATGTTCTAGCTGAATAATATCAAAAAATTTGTGAAAGCATAAAGATCTGGATGTAATTAACAGGATAATAGAAAACTTCATCGTTTAAGTACAACATGACGATGTCATTAAGCAATCTAATACTAGTGATAGAGGATAAAGTGAAGTGTATGCACTGGATATAATTGGACTACTATCGTTCGTTGGCATCATATGCTATTATTAAATAAACATATTTACAATTCGGTCTAATTGAATTGAAAATCCGTGTATCGTCGTCATCTTATTTATACTTTACTATTTTCAAATGATGTCACTTACATCAAGTTTTAATTTTTCATATTTGATGCGTAATCATAAAATAATAAAATAATATTAAAGCCATACACTATACTATTTGGTAAAATATTGTTGTGAGCGACAAACGATTTAACTCTTCTGTCGCATGTATATAAAAAAAATATTATTCAAACTCACCTCTCATTATGACAAGCATAGACTTTCGCATTATGACGTTCGTAGTTTCAATACAATTACAGAGATTCCAGCAACAGTGACAAGAACAACGACACCAATTTAAAACCTTCTTACAGTTCTTCTTAAAAAGTTTAATAAATCTCATATGATGTGAATTATGATGTTGCATAAAAATTGTTCTTTTCTTAATTAGTAACAAACAAAATAAAATTGAAACAATAATAATATGCAAAATTTTAATTAAAAAGAGTTGATGATGTAATTGGGAAACTATCATATTATTTTTGATAGAATTGTAATCACTACCACTACTATACACCATTTGAATTTTCCTGCTTTTAAACATAAAATAAATATTTTGTTTTTTTAACAACTCTAACAGCTTACACTACACACAGCCAACACTAATTATTAAAATACTAATTTTTATTTTAATATTTTATAGGACTGTATTGTATTTTGAATTATTTTTTAAATTTATTGTGTCAAATGCAATACAAAAGTAAAAATTAGAATTGAAATTAAAATATTTTTCAACTTTGCCATTAATAATTCACAAAAATAAAGTAGAAAATTAATGATTTTTTTTTATTTTATAGAATAATTTTATACATCAACGATATCCACGTTATGTTTGTACTAATTTTATGTAATGACAACAACAAACATTTGCTTAAAAAATTATCATACGATTTTACAAATCTTATTTTGTTGATGGTATTAGGAAAAGCCAGCGATTTTAATGAATATATAACTTCTTTGTGCAAAATTTTAATCGAAACTGCCAAAAATAAAAAAACTAATTTACTTATGTTGAAAGCTTTTAGATGATGCAATCTTTGGTGGTATCACATCAATTTATTTTACATAAAAATATAGAAAAATTAATGAATTATTTTCATAAATAAACAAAGGGCAGATAGTTTAATTTAGAATTTATAATTTTTTTTTAATTACGTTCATTTATATAGTCATAACAAGTAATATTAACATATTATATTTTAAAATATGAATATGTAGCGACATCTTTTGATTAAGCTTTTATAAAAATGAGATAGTGGCACATATAAAATGATAAGCTTTTATTGAAATTAAAATATTATTGGAAATTTTTTTAATAGTCTAGGCAATTTACCATACAATTATCTATTATACTACAAATTATATACTTTGAGAAGAAATATTGAATACAGTACAATTCCATCAAATGGGACCGATTATGGATCAAACACGAAAGCAAATTTATTTCCTAACCCTAAATGGTTGCAGTACCAGTACCTCTCTGTGGTGACTGCTGAGACAGTAGTTTGTTTATTAATTGTCACACATTATTATTAAGTGTCACAAACCGTTTTCGCGTCGATAGTACATCGAATAATCACAACAAAAATCCAAGACTAGTGTAAAATGTGTAACAATAAAAAATAGTCAAAAAATGGAATAGGCAAGCAAAAAATAAAACATCTAAAACTTTACTTTATTCCAATAAAAGTTGAAACATCTCGTAAATATATAATTAACAATCGTAGAATACATTGCGAAAGGATTGACAGAATATTAGTAACACAAGGATTAAAATTCGTAAACATTTATTCTCAAAAACCATTTCCTGAAACATTGTGAAAGAAGACTTAATGTATGAAGAATCCATCAATCTCAACAAATTAAACACCCAACGAATATTTATTATTTATTTATTATTTAGAACGAGCCGGGTAGTTAATATAATAATAATTAACTGATAATACTTTACCACCGGCGAGTAGACTCTGGAATATGGGGCTGATTTATATCATCTAACAAAACCAAGATCGTACATATCATGAACTTTGTTTGCATGTGTAATTAATGCATTACTCGGGTTGCGCTCGTTTGCGATACATAGTAAAACGTTTCACATCATATATTTAATATTATCTAATATTATTAATATATTATAAGCCCACGTGAGCTATTTTTACTTTACTGCAGTCAATTATCATCATTTGATTTTATTTAGATTTACTTTCTACTTCACACAATAATATCTAATTTAATTTACATCAAATACTTATTCAGATTTTATTAGTTTCAGCTCAGGGAATTTTCTATTTTCTGATACCTCATCGATTTACTGTAGATGTAGTTTTTTAATCTTCCCTGTACCTAATATACCTTCCTTTATTCCTGTCTAAACATAAAAAGATTTTATTAACCGATTTTCCCAGCTGAAGTCGATTCCGAAACGATTTGGTAAACCGTTAAGTAGTTGACCATCGAACTATGAAACACACAGAGGGAGAGGAATGAAAATGAAATAGGAACGACTACAGTTCATACGAGTTTTATTTAAAAAGTATTTAAAAGTTTCAAAGATAAAACTAATGAATATTGATCGATGGTATATGTTCCCGCTTATAAAAGTGGTTCTGATGATAAAAATTTAGCAATCGTAGACAAGGTGCCAAATAGAGTGGCATACTATCATCGAGGTTACTAAACCAATCTTTGATTGAAATATTGCGAAAATAGCATCCAGAAGAAACATCATTAACGATAAGTTGCAGTAGTGGTAATAATACGTGAAGTGAAATGAAATGTATGGGCAAAGATTATGAGCAGATAAGCAGCTTCTTGTTTATCGATAAACCTATTATGCTCACATTCGACGTATGCATTATAATAATAAGATGATGATGATGACGATGAACAAAGTGAAGTGATTAAATTTCGATGTGAGCATCTTATGATGGTTGATTATATATAAATCATATACGTAATAGAAATTGGTAATACAGCGGTCGTTCGTTGACGCCATATGCTCCCACGTGAACTAAGGTCGAGATGATGATCATGATGTTAATAAAGATAATATTGATCTGTTTGAAACCTCTCGATATGTCGGTCATAAGCTCAAGATTTTATTGTGATTATAAAATGTTGTCATGCCAAAATTGATTCATAGGTAATATATGCACATATGAGGCGTCATCTGCAATGTCGGATAGGCAAATGAATAAAAGCATAGTGTCAGCCAGACAGGCAAATTTCATTTAACCTATGTATGGTATTTGTAACTTTTTTTAACAAATTACGCAAATTAAAATAATATTGCATAAATAAATGTTATTTTTTAAAAATTTAAAATATAAAAACAAATTACCATTTCATAAAATTAAAGTTTTTGCATGCCACATACATTTATCTTGTCTAGTAATTTTTAATCACTTGATAAACATGGTAATCCTTTAATGAATTTTAATAAAAATTACATTTAATTAAACATTACTTTATAAATTTTTTATTATAGTTTCTACTTTAAAAGAAATCACTTTATTAATTATTTTCAATTAGATAAAAAATTTGCCACCAAATTACTAGACAAACAAAGCCATATTACAAAGAAGTCGTAAATTAATAAAAAAAAAAACAATTTCCGTTTTAATTTTGTAGAATATTTTCTCTCCAATAGAAACCATTCACAATTATACAACATTATTTTTAACGAAAAAATAGAACTGTTTCATAAGAAAATATTCATTGTAATATTTATTATTATATTATTTAGTATGAATATATTATTATGTATGAAATAAATGATTTTTTAAATAACTAAAAACAATTTGAAATAGTATCTTCGCGATTAAAATGCTATTTAATTTTTTTTTATTTCGTTCAATACTAAACTCAAATGCGATAGATCATACTTTAACGATAAACTTTTAATTTACATACCATGCAAGTGTTTTCTACATTGAACTATGTTCACCAACTTAATAAAATAAAAATATTAAAAATGGCTTTGTTTTTCATAGTAATTTGATTTTGATTGTATTTTATAAGAGTTTATTAATAAATTTAATATTTTTTTTTATAATATTTAATTATTAAAAAATAAATTAATTATTACCGTTTAATTTTTATATTATTAATAAGATTTGCAATAAATCGAAATTTAAAAACATTTTCTTGACGGAAATATGTGCGAGTAAAAAAGACTTATAAAAGGAATTATTGTTTAGAGACGTATCATATTTTTAGAAAAATATTATTTTGTTGATATTTCACTTTAACCACCTACATATGTAAAGTAATTATTTATAAATATCTTCCAAAATGTGGACGAATTGTTTAATATTGTTTTTATTTTCAAATGTATTTGGTAAGTATTATAATGTCTAGTCTACGTTTAATTGTTTATTTGTTTTTAGCTATTTCTTTTTTCTTTAAGGTTTTTTAATGATAAAAGACATAAATAGTAAACGAATTTATTTGTATATAATTTTGTTCCATCAAATTAAATAAATATATATTTTTTTTATTTTACTTGAAGTAGCTGTTTATGTGCATTTTTATATTTTAATACCCTTTCGTACCTGCCGTGTTTTATGTTGCTACAATTTCAAACGATACAATATTTGTTGTATGTTTACGACTTGGTATGTATAAACATTTCACAAGAAAATCAGATAGCTTTGTTATTACACATAAAATCTTTAGCCGACCAACTACAGGTTACAAATTAATATTAATAATACAAGTCTATTGCCCTTATTATATAATGTACAGTTTAATAATGACGATGAATTTCAACAATCTGCTTCCTTCTACGTGATGTCACGGGAAATCCGATCACAATTTATGTCAATTTTTGTTTACGATCGGTCATCTGTCGTGTTTGTTGACTGAGTGGTAAATATTGCAACAATAAACTATAGATATAGCTGGGAATTTATGCACAGATCTACCAAATTATTCAGAAGTTAACAACTATAATTGCTTTGTTTTAGTAATATAGATCTCGTAGATATGTGCTTGCTTATATATAATTTATGGCATTAATTTTTAAAAATCATTATACATAATTAATACAATTTTTTCTTTCAGTATTTACAATCGCTTCAGTTATTACACATAAACCATTAGAATGTGAATGTTTTAATGCAACAGCTCCAGATGCTTGTAAAAATAATAAAATACAATGTGAACTTATTGAACCAGAAAAATCAAATCATTGTTTTGTTTTATGGACAATTGATAATGCTACAGGTAAATTAATGAATTATTTTAAAATTTCATAGGCTACAATTTGTTGGTTCTCATAATTTACTAAATTGTTGATATTTTAGCAAAAACAACTGTCAGCATGAAAGGATGTTTTTCAAATAATGCAGAATGTAATCAAACTGAATGTATAGATTATTCACATGAAACAAAAAGAAATTTTAATTTTTGTTGTTGCAAAGCAAATATGTGCAATAGAGAACATAAATGGATACCAACGACAATTAAACCATCCGAAATTGAACGTAATTAATAATATTAAATTTGCCATTAATTACAAATAAAACATAGACATAAATTATATTTTTATTTGCAGTTCCACCACCAGAAATTGAAGATGCAAATTTTGTATGTATAATTATCATATGTTGTGCAATAACAATTATTTTAGCATTTTTAGCCTTTGGTATTTTTATGTATAAAAATAGAAAAACTGCAATGTTTAATGAAATACCAACAGTAAGAATCTTGTAGATATTATATAAAAAAATGTATAACATTAATTACATTTTAGAATGAACCAGAAATATCAAATTCAAATTTAGCTTTGAATATCCATAGACCAATTCAATTATTGGAAACAATGGCACGTGGACGATTTGGTGTTGTTTGGCGTGGTACACTTAAAACTGAAGAAGTTGCGGTGAAAATTTTTCCAATGCAAGATAAAGATTCGTGGCAAACGGAACAAGAAATATTTAAGGTAGGTTTGATAATTTTATTTGTATCGTTTATTATTGACGATTTAGGTAAGTTAATTTGAATTCCTGATCAAGTGCTTAATTGTAATACCGTTACGATGTGCCTGTTTTGGAACAGTATATTAAATGTTAAGATGTGTTATGGTAACTAACATCAATTTCACCAACTTAGCTGTGACCTTGATACTAACATCACCACCGATAGTTTTAAATTACACGTGAAGCGTCAACATATATGTAAAAATTGTTTAAATTTATGCACGCACCTATGGACCTCGAGATTTAATGGATGACAAAGATGCATTTTGTACTTAATTATTACGAAGTAACTTTCAATAATTGGAAAGTGGTTTGGCTCGAGATGGTGGTGTTGAAAAGCGGTCGAATTACCTATATAAAAGGCTTCCCTCATAATTACGTATATTCAAGTTAAATTGTTTATCGATACTGCGAGTTTTGAAACGAATATTAAACAAGTCATAAATCCATGTTTTCGTCAATGAGAATTTATAGAGATTGCCAGACTCTGAGGTGATGGATACGATTATCAGATGAAAGTAGAATTGATCCGATTATATGAGGTGTCCGCATAATGATACCAAAAATCACATGGCAACGAACTGCCATTAAATAGACTAGTACCATTTGTAAAATGTGAAGTGAAGTGATTTTGTTGACTTAAAATTGTGAACAATGCAACTGTCATTGTTTGAGTTTATGACCCTATGCTCCCAGACATTGTGTAGATTATTATCACTATTATTATTATTATTATTATATTACTATTAATAATATTAGAATTATTATGTTATTAATTACAGTTACCTCGAATGAAACATTTAAATATTTTGGATTATATTGGTGTTGAAAAGCATACGGATAATATAAATCCTGAATTTTGGCTTATAACCGTATATCATCCGCGTGGTTCATTATGTGATTACTTAAAAGCAAATACGGTTACATGGACTGAATTATGTAAAATTGCTGAATCAATGTCAAGAGGTTTAATGCATTTACATGAAGAAATTCAAGCAAGTAAGACTGATGGTTTAAAACCGGCTATAGCTCATCGTGATTTTAAAAGTAAAAATGTATTATTAAAAGATGATTTAAGTGCCTGTATAGCTGATTTTGGTTTGGCATTAGTTTTTGAACCAGGTACATTAAAATTTATAATAATCATTCTGTACTTGAATTTAATAAATTTTACATTTATTGGCATTATTAAGGTAAACCTTGTGGAGATACACACGGTCAAGTTGGCACACGTCGTTATATGGCACCAGAAGTTTTAGAAGGTGCTATTAATTTTACAAGGGATGCATTTTTACGTATTGACGTTTATGCTTGTGGTCTAGTTTTATGGGAATTAGTATCACGTTGCACAGTTCATGATGGTCCTGTTGCCGATTATTCATTGCCATTTGAAAATGAAGTAAATATATATAATAATTTCAAAATTATAATTTCATTATTTAGTTTTATTTATTCATTAAAATTATTTATTAAATTTTAGTTTAAATTAAATGGTAAACATCCGTCATTGGAAGAAATGCAAGAAAATGTTGTAATGAAAAAATTAAGACCACAAATTCAAAATCATTGGAGAAATCATATGGTGAGTAAAGGATCAAAAAAAAAAATTTCTAATAGCAATAATTTTATTGAAATTCTTTTAAAAATGAAATTGTATGACTGGTAATTATTTCGTTGATTTCATTATTTTTCACATTCATTCTGGGACTTGATTTATTTGTATATATATATATATATATTTACTACACCCATGGTAATTTACAATATGATCGTTTCCACAATTAATGCATTTTGGTGTTGATGTTGCTGTTAATTTTATTGATCAATCTGATGTTTTAGAACAAGTTTTAAGACGAAATAGATTCTAACCACATAGAGACATACATTTTTATGAACTTGAGTGATTAGTAGTCGACTATCTGATAAATACTTGCCTGTTAAATGCTATAAATTGATATTTTTATCACTAATTTCAAGAATTTAAAGTAAAGCAAAGGTTTTTTCAATAAAAATCAATTTATAATTGCATTTTTTAAAATGTGCATTTTTTGTTTTTGCAATGCAACTTTTTAATATATTAACATTTATAATTTTTAATTTCTTTAAATTTTATTTAATAGGGTTTAAATTCAATGTGCGACACAATGGAAGAATGTTGGGATCATGATGCAGAAGCAAGACTATCATCATCATGTGTCATGGAACGTGTTTCACAACATACACGATATCCAATGACAACACTTTTAATCGAATCAAATACAAATACAACGATAAAAGATCCTATCGATAATGTTGACTAAATCTTTTTGCTTTAATAATTGAAAATATTTATTATATATATATTTTTAAAATCTAGTTTTTGGTCTAAATAAGTTATAATTTATATAAAATATACTAACATAATAAAAAGGAATTATATTAGCATTTTATGTAAAAATTTGCTAATGAGATAATTAAATATAAACTATACATACAGTAATGAAAATATAATTTATTTATATATTTTCTACACTTTTTTTTTTAGAGTAGTAGCCTACATTAGCAAAGGTGTATAATTTTAATATTATTATTTTTGGCGGACTTTAGTACAGTTCATCAATCATATGTTGTTTATGTAAATGTGTAATAGTTGTTTGTTTTGTGTTTTGTTTATTAAATTGATTGGAAATTATAGGGTACACACAATGCCAATTTGATTCTTAATATGGTTACATTCGTTTGTTGTTTTTTTAAATCATTTTATTATAGTTATAGAAAATCATGCGTCTTTGGTAATGTAGGTTAATTTGAAATTGAAAGATTTAGTGAAGCAACGGGAAAGAATATAAATATATGCTACAACAATATTAATTTAAATGTAATATTAAAATTAAGTATACTAATTTTAGATTTAGATTAAACTACTATATTATAAATAATACTATTATATTATTGATAAAATTTTTGTAATTTTATGGACATATTTACAAAATGTGGTGATTTAAAATTAAGAAAATATTAGTTTAGAAAAAATAAGTATTTTGCGCAATATTTAGTGGTAAATAAACTTGTTTAACAGAGAGGAAGAGATAGATTTTACATATAAATAAGTTATTTAATTGTGAACATACTGGTGATTGAGAAACTGTTGTAAAAATTTCAATATTTACGGTATTATAGATTTTAGAACAGTTACGTCGTCGCAATATTCTAATTTAATTGTTTGCTGTTATCAAATGGTTTATGTGAAATTATTTTAACACTTCGACCATTATGTATTATTTTTTTATGTTGCTTTTGTCTAGTACTACTGTACAATTATTTAATTCAAGTGCAAGTATTTTATTAAATTAGTGAAAAATAATGTAACGCAAAGGGTGATATGTGGGTTTTGGGTAATTTCCTTTCTAAGAAAGAAGTACTTAAATTTGTTGAAAATATAAATATTCACATAAATATTGTATTAATAAAAGTCGAAAATATATATATATATAAATAATAATAATAATATTAAAGGATTACATTAATAATCAATGCCATATTATTTTTAAATCACCACATAATTTCGTAAATATACATTCATTATATACATTTATGTATATTTTATTACAGTATATAAATAATTTTACTTAATTTAAAATATTTTTTATATTTTATTATATTTTTAAATTTATATTTAATAATATAATAAGAACATTAGAAATTATTTTTTGAAACATATTTACAACATAAATAAAAATGAACCAAGAAGTATCGATTAAATAAACTCAGTAAAATGCAAAAATTACAAAAACAAAATATTATATCCGATGCAAAAGTAATTAAAATTATTTTAGGTTCATAAAAAAGAATAGTCAAGTAAATATAAATTCAAAAAAGTTTTGTCTCAAAATTGCAAATAAAAAGCAAAGTATTTGCTATTAAATTAGTAATTATTAAATAAGATATTAATTCAAATTCTAACGGAATTTCAAAATTACTCTCGAAAAACTGTTTTATCTTCACATATTCACAAAACTTAAAAAAAAAAAACAAATTATAGTTAACATTTTATGGAATAATCGAAGCATTATTAAACTATGTGCATCAATAATTGCAATGAATTATATTGATAATTGTACAAATATATTATAAATAATTATCAGACTGTGCTTTCATTGTATATTTCAAATAAGTTTTGTACATTTTATACAAATTAAAATTATTTAATTGTAAAGAACACAAACACATGCTTTCAATAACTGTAATAACAGACATATAATTTTAATAATTGTAAAAAATTGATTATAATGGTAAACTTACGACGAATAAATCAGATAATAATATTAGATAATTGACGGTATACCGTTATGCACTAATTATTAAAGTTAATTGGTGACGACTATCATCGAGGTTACTCAGCCAATCTTTACCTTCACGCGGTGTCACCGGTAACTCGATCACGGTATATGTCAGTAATGGCGTGTGATTGAGGCTAAAAAGCTGCTGTTTATGTCGTGTTTGTCGACAACAAACTAGACAGCTAGTAATTTATGCACCACTCTATTGAAATATTCAAATGTATAACTGGATAATTATAGTAATGCCGCCCTTTGCGTCGAGGCATAAAGGTTCAGACGATTAAAATTAATTTATTGCCATTTTTGATGCAGTCATTGCGTCTTTGCAAATATAGATTGTAGATTGTATTGTTAATTTATTTCATAAGCATTCTTGATTATACATTTAATAAATATGATATTCATTGCCTGCATGTAGCAGTATATATTCTATCTACACACATCTATTATGTAGATGTATATATTGATGGTTTAACTTTTCTTTTTCTTTTTTTTTTTTTGATAAATGTATAGTAAAAATGCTTGCTTGTTGTCTCCTAGCTCGACTTTAATTTTAATCAGATTGCTCTGATGAGTCTTAAAATGAGATCAAGTCGAGATAGTGTTGATTAAAAGTTGATAATTAAGAATAATATACCACAATTACATTATAATAAATCTCATTGTGCCATCTTATGCATTTTTTATTTTTTATACACTCATTTCATTTTATATTAAATAAACAAATGAAAAGATAATAACTGATTGCTGTCTTCCTCAAAATTAACTAAAAAAAGAATTTAATATAATTTTAATAAATATTTATTTCAATATAATGCTGTTAAATTGAATTTTAATGATGTTCCTTTTTATAGTCTCATTACGGCTTGGTTCTTATTCCGATAAACAATTATAAACTTATCGCATATTTTTAGAATTTTCTATTGCTGTTAAATGTAGTAAAAATAGGACATATGGATATTCGTTTTAACAGGATCACTAATAATTTTATACCAGCAATTTTCTTTAGCCAAATACTGTATATGTATATTGTTTTTATTAATATCAATAATTGAAGAGTTTTCGGTTGGTCGTCGAAGACTGGGAACATAACGACAATTCAATTTAAAAATATATTTCAATAAAATATAACAATAAAATTTATAAAGGTGTATTTACACATACTACTATTATATAGAACATATCAAATAATAATTTTTGATTTATGTGCGAATTTATAGTTTAGAATATTATGTAAATAATGTATTAATAATAATTTCATCTAATATTATAATTTTCATTTAATCATATTGTACCTAAGTATTTGTTTCACAATAAATTCAAAATAAAATCGCTATGGATAATGAAGTGTTTTTCTTTAATTTTTATCAATAAACATTGCTCTTCTTATTAAACATTGATCGTCTAAAGATTATGATGTCCTGATACAAATCCACAAACCTATAAAATGTAAAAACATTTTTCATTAAAAAAAAAAATTACAATTTCTCGTAAACGGTTGGAGATAGAGACATGGTGTAAACGGTAAAATACGTAGTAGTGCCTACTACATTTTATACATATATGCTAGATATTTGGCTACAACAATTGGTCTAAAAAAATGCAAACACTAGTGAAATTACTAGGACGCTAGAATCGCTTTTAATTGCAAAAGATGCGCAACAAGATTCTACATATTTCATCCTCAGATACGAGACCTCTATCTATAACCGTTTCCGAAATATTTGCATTTTAAATAAAATAGATCTCCTGAACATTATGATGTCCTGATACAAATTAAAAAAACCTAAGAAATGTACCAACGTTTTTCATCAAAAACAAAAATTGCAATTTATCGTAAACGGTTTGAGATAGAGAAATGAGGGTAAACGGTAAAATACGTAGTAGTGCCTACTACATTTTATACCCATATGTCAGATATTCTGCTACAACAATTGGTCGATAAAAATGAAAAAACTCGTGCAATTACTAGGATGTCAGCATCGCTTTTAATTGCAAAAGATGCGCAACGACTGTCTACGTATTTTATCTTCAAACACTAAAATTCTATCTATAATTGTTTCCGAGATATTTGCATTTTAAAGGTACTCATAATTTATTGTGTAATGTGTACCGATATATGAGTTTAATGTTCGCTTCTAAATTCCATGGGTCTGCCAAGTCAAAAATATAAGAGCAATACCTTGTATATGAAGAAATAGAAGGGCGAGGGGTTGGTGAGATGGACAGAAAAAAAGGACGAACGAACGAAAGGACGACCAGCCGAAATTATGAACGGACAAACAGTTTTCCAACTAAATTTGAAAATATATTATTCCAAGATAATCGTTGTGCAGTTTTCACTTAAAAATATAACATCATCTTGTCAGAAAGTTCACGAAAATCACTTTAGAACCAAATACAATTTTGATTAGACGGATATCCAGATAATTCAAATTAATGGCAAACCTTGTTCTGTTCTTTTGTATTATTCTGTAAACGTTAGTGCCACTCATCTATTATAGAGTAACTAGTAATGCTACTTGTGCCTATATACAAAACATGCGCCAGGATAACATGCATCTTTCTTTCTAAAACGCCAATCCTCTATCTGCAATCGTTAACGAGATATTCAAACTTTTGTTAAAAAACTTATCCTTATACTGATTATGTTCTCCTGTTACAATTCGAAAAATGTGGAAATTTGTGCTACCTTAAACATAAATGTATAAAATGTAAATTATCTTGTAAACGATTATAGTTAGAGAGGTATTATTTTAGAAAGGGATACGCGTAATAGCCAAGCGCGTAATTTGAGTGTATCCTTGAGCATCTGCGAAATGAATGTGATCTTCAAAATGGCAAAAATACGGTACTATTCGTCATTTTCACAATTTATAAGGGCAACTATTAATGCTACTTGATTGTGCCTATATACAAAACATGCGCCAGGATAACATGCATCTTTCTTTCTATAACGCCAATCCGCTATCTGCAACCGTTAACGAGATATTCAAACTTTTGTTGAAAAACTTACCCTCTTACTGATTATGTTCTCCTGTTACAATTCCAAAAATGTGGAAATTTATGCTACCTTAAACATAAATTTATAAAATGTAAATTATCTTATAAACGATAGCAGGTATTATTTTAGAAAGGAATACGCGTAATAGCCAAGAGCGTAATTTGAGTGTATCCTTGGGCATCTGCGAAATGGATGTGATCTTCAAAATGGCAAAAATGCGGTACGGCCCACTATTTTCACCATTTATAATTACAATCAATCTATTTTTACTTATGTTCATTTTGATTGCAACTTATAACGAAGTAGATTTATAAGGCGACTATATGTTTTCTAATATCTTTACCAATATTTGAAGTACAAGTGTTTCTGGTTTGGTTTATGTATTACTTAACTGTATACTAATATAGAGTGAACAGCTCTTATGAGATAATCACTCTCAATGTAGCTCTTAACACAAATCTAGGATAGGATCTTTAGGGTTGGTAGTTTTATAAATTGAAAACGCATTAATTGAATTTAAATAAATATATGTATATATATATATATATTTAGTACATTATATTATTGTACATTTATTTATATAGTATATATTATAGTTTCTATATATAAATTACAACATTTACATACCGCTAAGGGGTAATAAATCATTACAAATATTCACATTCATTTTAAAAAACATTAATATTTTGAAATTGTAAAAATTAAATTAATTTATCCATTTTCAATTGTTACTTTATAGTCTTTCTCGGCACAGAGCAGCAGAGACGCACGGTTGCAATAATTGTAATAAATTGATTTTATTACTAAACTTCAGAGTTTATCGCAATATTATGCAATTTGCATTGCATTTTTCTATTCAAATTTACTAACTTTTGGACCTGATTTTATTGTAGAAATCCAGAAGGATTTTATTGTAGAAATCCAGAAGGATTTTATTGTAGAAATCCAGAAGGATTTTATTGTAGAAATCCAGAAGGATTT
>JANSTX010056966.1:0-24981 GCA_027564355.1 Penthetria funebris
ACTTGTGGAGAAATAGATTGAGAAGTAGGAGGGCCGACCCTGAATAAGGAAAAAGGCAAGGAAGAAGAAGAAGAAGAGGAGAATATAGCACAAAAATCTAAACATAAGTGGTAATTTAATTTGTAAGTTTCTAAAATATTTATCCAATAATGAATATCAATAAATCTTAAGCAAATTCAATTATTTATTTATAAGATTTCAATTTGAAAAGAATCAATGTTAAAAGTACAAGGACCATAAATATGTTTAACTTAAATTATTCGTCTTAAGTCCTTCCAGTGAATATCAGTTTTTCACAAAACTCAATGCAAGGATTCCATTTAAGTTACGATATTTTATATTAATCTTGTTATGTACATCTCACAAGCAGCATAAATAGCATCAGAGGAATGGTTACCCCGATTTAAAATTCATTGAATATACTGTTAAAATGATTCAATTATATATACCGTGTAAGACTATTTATATAGTATAGAACCTAGACAGTATATACATTTGGTATGGTTGTAGATTTTTAAATCGTTAATAAATTTATCAGCGACTAATCTACATAAAGTTTAATTTTTCTCCAAACAGCAGAAGTTCATTTAAATTGCACACTTAGTTCATTTCGAATCTGAATTATTTATGGTCCTATACTCGTATTATGCTTGAATTTATTTTTTTTTTTTTTAGAAATATTCATAAAAAAGTAAAAACACTCTTTTTATTGCAATTATGTTCCTGGTCCATTTTATGTAAATAATTGTCTCACAATTGAACCACACTTGAAGAAAATGAAATGATTTTTTATAGTGTTAATCATGTGTCAAGCAAAACAACTATTCAGTGTGTCGGCAATATCTGGGCAACAACGTAGTCCACGTACAAACCAAAAAATTGATGCAATAATATAATGTTTAAAATCCAATTGAAATAAAAACTACAGGAAAATGATCATATATGGTGGCGTATTGGAGTGTTCGAGTTTTACTAAACCCAATTTTTGACTTTAATTAATATTAATATTTATATATTAATGTGTGGTCGTTAAAGAAGTTACTATAATATTGATAAAGTTGTGGACGGAAGGCTAAGATAGTATAAATAGTGATCAATTTGTGTGTCAAGTGGATGTTGTGATGTTGGATGATTTTAAAAAGATATTCGTTCTAATTTCCTGTTTACTGTCAATAAAGGGGATACTAGTACATAATATGTTGATTCTCAAATTCAATAATGGCTTGTGAAGTTCAATGATGGTGTTGTTGTTGCAAATTCTAGGATTTCATGTTGTTTACTAGTGATATTATTTTGTTACCCAAAAATTATGCATATTATTAAATAACATTTCAATATAAGGGAAGATTATATTGTTGAAAAACTCCCATTGACGAAATTAATTAATAATTAAATAAATAATGAGGTGAACCACATGAATGGTTGATTAGATTACATAATCATATCCTAAATTGCATTTATTGATGAAATATTACATTAGATTAATGCTTTGTTGAGTATAGAAAATTATGATTTTGCTGAAGGATATTCGCAATAATTTATTTATTTTCTTTTTTGCAAATGACTTATGGTTAAAATGAACAAATATTAGATTGTTGTATAAATTACATTTTGAATTTCATATTAAAATATGTTAATGTTAAAATTTTGTAAAAAAAAAAAATTTTAAATCATAATAACAATAATAATATGTACATTTTTAACCTGTAAATATTTTTATCAATAATTTTTAATATGAAATTGATCAATTTAACCACAATATAAATAATTGTGGAAATACATTGCAATAATTAGAGCGTGGCTATGCCTATTTATATTGTTCATTAAAATTTAGTTTACTTATACTCGTTAGTAATATATAGTATAATATATAAGATATTATGCACTTATGCAATCAATATATGCAATAATTTTAAATAATGCATATATACGAGTATACGACTTACCATATCAATATAGATAGATATATTCGTATAGATATATAGTATTTCTCATTATTGTTACAAATTTAAAGATTGTAAGTGTCAGCTTCAAGCAATCCTACATATTTATATATTACCACGAATTGTATAGAGTTTAGAGTATCCAACAAACAAATCGCAATTGAAGTATAATTTATATGAAAATATACCATTAACATTTCCTTATACATAAGACATATATTTTTAGGGTGTGGTACATATACGATCGGATATTGCATTAATTTTATAGATTATTGATTATAGAAAAAAATTTAACACCTTATTGCATGAATTTGCATAGTACTTCATATATTTCGAATTTTGTTATTGGCCAGCATATATGCCACAATATGTAAAATATTACAGCAAAGATCAATTTAATTTATTTTAAACATTTATACCGACTACATGCATTATTATAACAATAATTAGAGTGCACTATTATTAACAGATTATACTTGAAATAGTTTATTGTCAATTAATTTTTGTATTTTTTTTTTAGCATCTAAAAAACTACCTATACTAGTATTAATTTTAAAATAAGAACTATATTAGTAATTAGCAATTATATACAAATATTCAATCTGATTACGTTACAAAATTTTACAAATACCATATAATTTTAACAGGTATTTTGCCGCAATATAATGCAATTGATTACCACTGAAATGTCGTAATTTATAAACAAATATCGTGATTAAAATCAAATAAACAAAAGTGTTTTAATTAATGATAGATACAAGTTAATATTAGTAATATGTCACAGTTATGTAAGGTATGACGAATATAGACACTATAAATCTATAGAACCAAATTAACATGTCATAGCTGCATGGCAATGAACAGTTTTAATGATTAATTTAATCAAATGATTAATGTTCAACCAATTATTCTACTTTATTATTCTTCATCCTCTTCATTATCATATCGTCAGCGTAATTTGTGGTGTTGATTTTTAAACAAATTTTATGGATTGATAGTATCTTGTTCTATATTTCTGCTCCCCAGGAGATGACAGCATGCTATTTGCTGGTTGCAGACTGCCTCTTAGACTATAAATTAATACCGCTCAAAGTACTTGAAATTTTGCTTCGGATAACGGATTGGATTTACACAAAAAGTCAAAGATAAGGACCAACAGCTTCATT
Organism: Penthetria funebris; assembly: GCA_027564355.1. NCBI lineage: Eukaryota > Metazoa > Arthropoda > Insecta > Diptera > Pleciidae > Penthetria > Penthetria funebris. Next base: position 3,110 of record JANSTX010056966.1, read on the forward strand.
CATGTGTTGGTTTACGTTTTGCATCATCGATTTGAACAGAACATTCATAATATAAAATACCGAAGTTATAGATTACTAACAACAAAATAATTATAATGGGTGACGTAAATGCTAGGGTAGAAAATTCGGTATTGAATGGCGTAATACAAAGATTTAACGAAGAAATTTACTTCGAATTAACAACACCTTTTTCTCACATAAAGATCATCATAAATACACTTCGATAAGCACCAGAGTTGAACAGTCAACTATTGACTACATTATAACAAACAAAAATTTTCATCCCTCACAAATTTTGGATGCAAAAGTTCTTTCCTCTTGTAATGTAGGCACAAATCATATGCTGATTCTCAGTAAAATTAGAATAATTGCAAAATTACTAAATCCTAAATCTCTCCAGAAACTAATCAAAAAATAAATATTCAATCTATTATAGATACGAAAATAAGGCAGCTAAATGAGAACAGATTATACCTTAAAATCTTGAACAATTCCATCAACAATAAAGATACAGTCGAAGCGTCATGGTGCATATCCATGCAAAACACAACATTAAACCAATCCATGCAGAAGAAGTGAAGATTGTGGCAACGGAAAAACCGGTTGACGTACCTAAAATACAGAAGCCTAAAAACCCGAGTAGAATACAGAGTATATAAATTCATTGGAAACAGAATTAATGCCAAAATAACGCAAATTAGATAGGAATACTGCAACCGTTTTCGTAAAGACATGGAATGTGATTTGTAAGGTGGGCAAAAGAAAATTTAGAACTTTCTTAGAAATCGGAAGAAACCTATAAATGAATATACCCAAAATTCATCAGTATCTGCTGAAGCATGTGTTACGCATTTCCAAAATTTATTTACCAGAGGGAGTGAGACATACGAAAGTTCAAGATAATAATTTTTGCATCATCCAATATCTGATTGAACAAGCAAATAATACATTGAAAAATAGAAAATCTTTCGGTATTAATGATATTCATATTTTAACCTCAAAAAGTCAGTATGAATGTTGGTTATAAAATATTTCTTTGTCATTAGACGTTGTGACCATCTCTACTCCATAGGTGCGTAAATCTGAGAAATTTTAACACAATTTGATATCGACTTCCAATTACCAAGACTACACTTTGCAGATACACTTAGCAATAAGTCAATTCTGCTAATTTTATCCATATATGAGACAGTTTTCTAGGAAATAAAAGATTTCACCAGAAGATGTTGTCCTAAATATCGAATTTATACTTCTTTAATTATTGAACCACCTGCGCTGATTGCATTGGTTCAAATATTGTTCTTAATTTTTTTCGTGCAATGCTATTGTTTTAGCAGAGCTAGCTGTGAATACGATAGGTTATTCTTCGGTTGGTGAAGTTAGACATTTATCCAATTTTGATGTTAATTCGTTCACAAATCACTATAGAAAATATTGTCATACCTCAATACATATCATTTTTACTGTATTTTGTTATGAAATAATTACTGTTTTAGTGCTTAATTCACTAAAGCTTCAGAATACCAATTAAATATAAATGGAAAATTTGTAATAAAATTATGTACATTTCATACATAATAAATAAGTTACTTAACTGTCACATAGTGTGACAGAATCTACGAAAATTGTAGGCTTTACAACAGTTAATTTGTAATTGAAATTATATCAAATTTAATTAAATTAGTTTTTCTACATATAAGTAACGAATAGTGTCGATATTATGAAAAATTCAAGCATTTCTTAGTGGTGTATGTCATTGCTACAATATGTTCAGTTATGTTAAGGACTGGTTTAAATTTTTAACGAAAATATTATTTTCCATCATTAACATAAACCTTTATAATTAACTTTCTAGTCAATATTAGGAAAATCTATAATAGTTTTTACATTTTGTAAACATTTATTGTACATAAAATACTAGTTGTATATTTTTTGCTGAAAGTTTTAAATAAGCAAAGTAAATATTATGATAGTGTACAATGGTGTAATAAGAGCAGCCCTATTTAAATCATTTAAATAGGATTGTTTATGTACTGAAGAATACTACCGTCTAGTTTATTGTGAATATGGTGTGTGTTTTCAAATTTGAAAGTTATTATCATTCATCACAAATTGATTTATATCAATTTGTACAATTATGGTATTTTAATTAATAACATCAATTAAAAACAAAAAAATTAACTTAAAGCTAAGGTCATTCGTATAAAATTTATTGACTTTTTTTCAATTCGGAATTTGATCTAATTCTAAATAGGTATTTTTTTTTGTCTTCATAAATCGTAGGTATTTAGTTATTATTTATTATCGTAGGTTGATAAATACAGACGACTATTAATGAGGAAAAAAAATGCGGAAACTAAACTAAGTTTTTTTTTTTTTCGTCACTACCATTACATTAAATAATTTGAAATAATTATGAATAAATTTATGTTAAATAAATCTTCTAAGAAGGTGTCTGCCTTCACAAACATTAATTAATATATGTACGAATATTATCATTAATTAAACTAGCAAATTATTAGTTGCATTTATTTATTGATCATATGGTTTTGTTACCGATTTCGTTATAATACCGCAAAATTATATCTGATATGTTGGCAATAGAAGTTATAAATACACGTAGTATTATACGGTTAATTCCTTACAAAATGTTAAAACAACTCAATGATCTGTTCTTTTTCTTTGACATTAACATGCAATAATCACATAAAATATTGAATGCAATTCTATACATTAATATTGAATGCACATATAGTTATGCAACATATACCAATAGTTAATCTGTGAAGTCTTAATTATTAAGAAATTGCAACAATATTATTAACATGACAATTACGGGTAAGTTAAGAATGTTTATTAAATTCAATATCATATGCATTGATTTCATCTAATCCAATCCACCTGATTAATATCAGAATTGTTTGTAAGCGAACATACAAAGAATTCAATTAAAAAATCTAATCCTTACATAAGGAGACTAATTATTAACCAGTTTGTAGAAACCGGTACCATCCTCTTTGATGACACTTCGCAGTCAAATTATTTTTGGTTAACTAGGTCTTCAATTGCACTGATTATTCCAGTTCAGAGCATATTTTACGATGTAATTGACCACACATCTCAGTGTATGATCGATCCATCAGTTTAGATCCTATTCTATTTTTTTTAACAAGTTTCCACATTCTATACAATTCTTCATTTGTTCAAAGATTCTTAATGTGCATCAAAAGCACTTAATAATGAAAACTTGGATTTGCGACATGAATATATTTATTATTTTTTAAGTCTCGCAGCCATATCCACCGATATGTAATTTATGTTGACTGCCACAGCCAACTTAGTATTCGAAACACCAATCGAAATTAAAAAGGTAAAGAGGAACGTGTGTATAAAAATGCTAAGGTTCATTAATCTTTGAATGTTAGTATGTCACTCGCAACTGCCAAACAATCGTGTTGTAAAATTTTCTTAAATCTGAGAACAGCATAAATAGATTAGATCGAAAAATAGAATACATTTGCCATTCATTTGGATGGAGGTAATTAAAAAGGAGTTGAGGAACTGCAAGTCATATCATATATAATTATGATAATTTTTCTTACATTAATTCCAGGTCAATGAGTACATTTACATTGTTTTTATATACAAATCAAAATCTTATCGTTTCAATATGTCCATTATGAAGAAGTTAAAGTGATTAAATTATACAAGAATGTCTATATACAGCCTGAAAGATGGATGAGTAATATTGAAAACAATTGTTAAAGTATAGTATAAAATATCAAATATTTATTGATAAACAATGTTTTGATACTTTCAACTTCTATATACTTTTTATTATATAACTAAAACCTATGTAAATATTTGCTACATTCCAAAAGGGATTTTAAGGATATTAGATTTCGGGTTCCATGGTTGTTTTTAAATCAAATATACGTACGTGTAGTATACAGTCAATGTTATATTTAATTTTAAAAAAAACGAAGCATTACATATTTAGCATATAGTATATTTTATTTTGCCAAAAAAATAACAATAACTTTATACCATCCAAGAATCCGCATATTATGTTGGTCAAAATATAATACATGTTAGATCACTTTTACGATACCCCTGAGGAATCTTAATCCTACATTTTTTAAAACAATTTTTGTTTTCCTTTAAACAAAAAAAAAACAAAAACCATCAATATTTTCATTTTGCTTACAAATTCTCTTCATTTTTAACCATTTTTTTTCCATTCGTTACACATTACCATATGTTGGGGTCAGAATTATTCTCACATCGTCTACAACAATCATTTTAATCGCTTGATTCACCCCCTTGTATATTTTATAAAAAAAAATATTATTATATATTAGCCATAATTCTTTACATTTAACTACATACAGACTGTCCTTCGGTTAGGATTATATAGACATAAACATACAAAATGAATGTTATCATGGCGAATATTTGCTATCAGAATAATAAATGTCTTGCAAAGAATATTATTTGATATTCTAAATCTTGAATATTAACTGATCATTCGACGTGTATTAGTAGCATTGACGTAGCGGATAATAATATAGATGCATAAACAACAATTAGTATGCCGTCTAAAGTAGAATTTAGGCAGCAAAACTGAATTACATTATTTCTGATCAAGTGATTTTATTAGCTTCGACTTGTAGAAGAGTATCAGATAAGAAGAATACGTTTTATAATCAATTCTTATCAAATTGCATTGTATTGATGTTAAAAGCTGGCCACTTATAAAGTTCAATAAAGATCAAAAGAGTATCAAAGAGTCGATTATCGGTACTATATGCAAAATGTCATTATATATTCAAATTTTAATTTCTATTACTACCAAAATCAGAACCTTCAAGGTAATTCATCCGGAATTTGGTGATTATTTTTTAAAACTTGCAACTATATTTCGCCTATTCTGAACAGAAGAAGCTTTCTTAAAGTTTCTTTGCTAATTACATAGTCGAAAATTCCATGCTTCAAATCATATTGAGGAAGATCATTGTTTAAGAATGGAAAGAATAAATTTCTCAAAAAACAAAATAGAACAAATTCGATCAATAAACTCAAGAAACAACAGCCTTCTATGGTATTTATTCTCTGTTATATTCTCCTCTCAGTGTCCTCAGAATGCGGATAAAACAGACTTAAGCAAAGAAAATAATAACAAAATGTGCAATTAATGTTTTCAAGGCATTATTTATTTTTCTTGTAAATATTTTTACAAAATTCATTCGTTTTTTTTTTTTCGTTTTTTCTTAAGTTTTTTACATTTTTAAAAATTATAAGTAACATTATTTTACAAAAAAAAAGAATAACATTTTTCTTTTTTTATTCCTTTTCTTTCCTTTTCGATTTCCTGAATTATTTTCATCAATTCATCAAAAGAATTGAAAATAAAAATAACTAAGAGCCATCAAAATAAAAGGAAATACAAAAAAAAAAAAAAATAAAGAAAAAAAAACATTTTAAGAGATGATAGAAGAAATGACGAATAAAGCTTAACAGTATAATCTTACTGATAACTCCTTATTCTAACACAGTCACAAGTTTATATAATCGGTCTAAAAATGTAAATTATTAACAATAACAATTTACCAGCCATGATGTCCATAATTCCATGCACCATCATCATGGGACCATGCATCATAATGTCCAGTTCGGCTTTGTGCTTCAGCAACGGCAGCAAAATGTGCGGCCTTTGCATGTTGTACTTCTGGTGTTTCAACTGGTACACCATTATGAATGACTGGTACATGATAGGCTCCTGAATGACCGCCATAATAACTTGGTGCATAATGTCCAGATTGTGCTTCGGCAACAGCACGGAAATGTGCGGCTTTGGCATGTTGAACTTCGGGTGTATCAACTGGAACACCATTATGGATAACTGGAACAGCAGCATAATGTCCAACATTACCATAAACATGTCCGGCATTAGCGGCAGCATGTGCAGCAAAATGGGCAGCTTTTGCATGTTGTACTTCGGGTGTATCAACTGGTACACCATTAACTGGTATTGGTGCATATGCATGTACTGGCGCATAAGAAACATGTCCTGCACTGGCAGCAGCATGTGCAGCAAAATGAGCAGCTTTGGCATGTTGTACTTCGGGTGTATCTACTGGTACACCATTATGGATAATTGGTGCTGCAACATGTGTCCATGGTGCAGCATATGCATGTCCGGCCCAAAGTGATCGTTTATGTAAATGATGAAGATTGGCATTGGCAACAGCATGGGCAGCAAAATGTGCAGCTTTGGCATGTTGCACTTCGGCTGTTTCAACTGGTACACCAGCAGCTGTAATATGATTATTGTATTGCCATGGTGCAGCAATTGCACTATATGCCCATGGTGTTGAATAATGTGATGCATATGAGATTGGTGATGAAATGTATGATTGAATTGGTGCGACATGAGCAAGTGCAATTGAATGTGATGCTGCAACTGGTGCAACTGGTAAATTGGTACCGGCAACTTGGAAACCGTGAACAGGATCGGCTGTATATTTAACTGATTGTACTAAACCGTGTCCATCAACATATGAATATCCACCATGGGTAACACCATTTGCTGCACGTGATTCATGTTTTTGTGAATTTTGATCAGCATAACCATATGAGTATTGACCTAATGCATCTTGTGTATGATATTGTGATGATAATGCTCCGTACAGTGATGCTGAGCATGATGCTACGAGCAAGAATGTTGTAAGTGCCTGAGAATAATGAAGAAAAAAGAAATTAGGATCATATAAACTTTTGGTCATTTTTTTTTTTTGACAATTTTCACAATTAATTTTATTGTATAAACATATTACTTACAAATAATTTCATTTTAGTAATTTTAAATTTATATGTAGACTTTATTTTTAACCTCCCAGAACTGACTAGGACTGTTAACGAACTGTGCCGATTTAGTATCATGAACCTCAATATATATACCTACCAGAATTCTAAGGTAAGATATTAAATTATCCTCTGGAGAGGGGTTTTAAGATCAAAATTCAAGCCATGACCTTGCTTTCGCTCACTTGCTTATATACACAACATAACATCTTATATTAGTACAGTCTTATTAAACCTAATAAATAAAATTAATGAAAATATTATTATTTATTTATTCTATTGCAATCATATCGCGTTCAACAACTAAATTACTTTAAGATTAATAAATAAATAATTGTGTAAAAATAAATTTAAAAAAAAAAATATTATTTCAGGAATTTTAATAGCTTCCATGTGTCACATTGTTCAAAATTAATATATCAATTTCCTCATTATAAGGTGTAATCGAAATGTAATTAAAATTCAAAATGATTTAATATAAAAATTTACAAAATAAAAAAAATATAACCAGACACGTTACTTGTACTCGTATACCTGTGTCTTAACCAGTCAGGTGTAATGAGATGCAATATAAATTATAAATTCTGATTTTTGATTACCCACGAAAATTATTCAATTGAATTCCACACACAATTGTATAGTTCCAAAATTAATTAATCTAGTATTATATCATAGTTTAAATGCTAGATTGATCAGATGGGTCAAGCCAAGATTGAAGCGTATAACACACTGACAATACATAACATCAATTAACCATTCTAATATATATTGCAATATGTTCTTTGAATTTGGCTGCTCAATTTTAATTAAAACTTATTCGATATCCAGACTTAATGCAGTGATTCATATCAGACTTACTTAAGACAATAATTATTATCATTTATAAAGTTTCTCCGGTTTAGACAGGCTTTAAAATTCCTACAATCAATCAGATACTCCGATAACCCAATCATCAGGTGTTGTGGCAGAATAGCACTAAGATTTAGTGAATCGCGGTAAGTGACAAAATCAAGCATTCACTATATCTCTTTTATTTAGAACACAATGGAATATTATATGATGACATCGGCATTCTTATCCAGTACCACCAATGTTCTACTCCTGGATTTGGCTTGATATATAACATTGAACAAAATCAACAATGCACTTACGAAACACCATAATTTTTACGTTTCTTTTGAATCGGGCTCAATGGACATTGAATGATATGCATTAATCCGGAAGTGATCGTTATTAATAGTTTAGAATGTTTCAATATGATCAAAAGCCGATATATATCAACTACATAAGAAGAAAAAACAGGTACATATAATAAAACAAACGTGTTGTTTGGGAACTTGAAACGTTTGAGAACAATGTTGATAATCGCAACTACTAAATGTTATATCAATTAATGACAAGAACAACATCTGAATATAACGATGGAATACCCGAATATTGAAAGTAATACTAGCGATCTCAGCAAATTAAATCGACATATTCAGATCGTCAAAATTATGAAAATAAGCATCGATTTTAACAAAAAATAATACGTCAACCAGAAAAACATAACTTTCTGCTGGTTTTATACATGAATAAATAGTTACAGACTAGTATAAACTGTTCGCCCTGATCTATATTTGTCACAGTTCACAAGTCTATATATGTAAGCGTCTATGAGACATTTTATATTTCGTCCTAAAAATATACCTTTTTTAGTTCTGCTCTCCTGATACAGATCATAAAAATGATTAAAATAATCATCGATTTTAGCAAATTTCTCCAGATACAGATCTTCAAAATTATGAAAATAAGCATCGATTATACTTCAACCAGGAAAACATAACATAATTGAAATGTAGGTACTTGCCGTCCACTGGAAATGTTATAAATAAACTGTTCGACCTAAATTTTCCACATTGCACGAGTCTATATAATATGACCGTCTATGAGATATTTCATATTTTGTCCAAAAACAATAAAAATAAGCATCAATTTTAACAAATTTGTAATACTTCAACCAAGAAAACATAACTTTATGCTGAAATAAATTCTAGAAGACTGGTAAGCACTTGCCATCCACGGGAAAGATCACAGACTACATGATAAACTGCTCGCTATGCTTCTATATTTGCCAGAGTCCACCGTCCATGACATATTCCATATTTTGTTCGAGAACTATACCAAGCTCTCGTGATATAAATCTTCAAAATTTTGAAAATAAGCATTGAGTTTAACAAATTTCTAATTCTTCAAACAGGGAAATATTACTTTTTAATACGAATAAATACTAAAGGACTAGTAGTTACTTCCGTAAAGTTGAAAATAACCTGGATTGAACTCCTTTTCAAAAGTCTGATATCTTAGATCAGGATGTGAGCAACCTTAGATATATTGAGTACGAGCACCAGCGGCTTAATAAATTTTATTTCAATTTGATACCAAATATAGTAAGATAAGTTATTAAATTTCCAGTTGATCTGTCAAATCTAGAAGCGTATTATCGTATGTATATCTCAAATGAAATGATCTCAAATGAAACTCATTTAATAGGAAGATGAACTGAGTACTTTGATAAGCAACTAAATAGATTCTATTCCATTAAAATATGATTGGAAGAAGGGATTGATAATCATATTCCCGAGAAATAATGGTGTCTTACAGATTATCAGCTCGTTAACAATATTTTCTCGAATATGTGTATCAGACGCATATGCTTTTGTGGATACTGTCAATCTATGATGTATGATCGTCAGTGATATTTCAAGATATGTACTTCACTAACAATCCCATGATTAATAAAAAATGTCGTCGCCAAAAAACCTTCATTAAACTGTTTAGTTCGAGTTGTAATAGATGAAGCGTAGCGATGCTGGACAAAGATTTTAAACGATACTTCTGTGACGTTCAATGCTCTCACATGAAGTAAAGATTATGAGATGATAATAATGATTTAAATTATATTCTGTCGAATATTGGTATAGTTTCTGCAGATGAAATATCTAGAAACACAATAATAAACGTTTGTATAGGTATATAGTGATGTTTCTTATGATCATTATATGATAATTAATTAATAACAACAGCTTAGGGACAAAACTATTTTCAAGTGAAAATTCAAAAATAAATGTGTGGGAAACTTATAGCATCTGATAAACAAACTAACCGTAAAGTGTTTTTTGAATTCAAATTTGAATTATCCAAATTGAATGATGTATTGAGTTGCTCAGAGTTCACGGGACTGAAGTTCGTCTACAATACCTCCAGTCGATTGAGCAGGTAAAGGTTCCTGAAAATTCAAATGAAGATTTGTGAAATTCAGTTCATAAGCAGTTCTGAAGATAAATGTTTTAAAGATAAAACTAATGACGACTATAACATCTTTGACATATACAACTGTTCGCAATGGTTGAGGAAATAGATGAAATAGACTTGTAATATTTAAAAATATTTGACAAGTGATGGTAAATGCTGATATAGATGTAGAGTACCGTGTGGAATAAAGTTCGAAATATAATGATGGAAATCTTAAATCCGATCTGTATATCAAATATAGTGCAATTGCCAAATATGTTTATTATTTGCTGCTTTTAATATTCAAGAAACATCTAATGATATCTAAAGCAACTGCTTATTGTGGCTTTTTCTAAATAATGCAGTAGAGTGATAAAAATTCAAGTGTAGATGTTACCTATAGTTAATTGATGACAAATTTTTCACCAATGGGACAAACACCACAAATAACCTTTTTTTAATTTAAAGATTGCATACCAGGAATCGACAGAATGGTAAATCTTGTGACTCAATTACAGGTACCACGTGAATTAGAGCTAATGATGAATTGATCAACCGTGATGCTAGTATATAATCCATATTATGGATAGGATGTCAATAATTTAAATAAAAACAAAAGCACTAATTTTTAAAGCATTATATTTAAGTTTTCTGTTTCTTCATTTTTTTTTTTTTTTATATTTTTCGAATACCTTCTCTAGTTTTTTTTTTTTTTTTCATCATTTATAATAAATACAATATTATATTTTATAAAAATGACAGTTTTTTAATATTATAATTTTTTTCTTTTTTTTTAAAAAAAAAAATCAAATTTATTAATAATGTACAAAATGAAAATATAATGTTCTAATGAAATGAATGAAGCTTACCAGTTAAAAATACTGATAACTCTTTAATTCGAACAGTTCGCGCAATTGTGGTCTTATAAAAATATATTTACAATTAAATAAATATTAAATTATAACAGAATTTACCAGGCCTTGTGTCCATGTCCATGATTATTCCATGAACCATCATTATGTGATGACCATGAATCATGATGACCAGCACGGCTTTGTGCTTCGGCAACGGCAGCAAAATGTGCAGCCTTAGCATGTTGTACTTCTGGTGTTTCAACTGGTACACCATTATGTATAACTGGAACATTATATGCACCTAAATTTTCATGACCACTATAGTGATTTGGTGCATAATGTGCTGATCCTGAGTGTGATTTAGCTTGTGCTTCGGCTACAGCACGAAAATGTGCAGCTTTAGCATGTTGTACTTCGGGTGTTTCAACTGGTACTCCATTTTGGATAATTGGTGTGGCAGCAGCAAAATGACCACTATGATCATAACTATCACGTTCATATTGTTCTGGTGAATAAAGACCGGAATCATATTGAACGGAATTATCAACATGATGATATGCACCAGTATCATCTTCATGACCATTATAATATTGTGGTGCATAATGTGCTGATCCAGAGTGTGATTTTGCTTGTGCAACGGCAGCAAAATGGGCGGCTTTAGCATGTTGAACTTCAGGTGTGTCTACGGGTACTCCATTTTGGATGATTGGTGCGGCACCAGCATAATGACCAGAATTATAATGACCAGAATCATAATGACCATTTTCATAATTATCACGTTCATAATATTCTGGTTTATAATCACCAGAGTCATAATGAGAGGATGCATCTGAATGTGCGGCACCAGCAGATGCGGCTGCGTATGCTGCAAAATGTGCAGCTTTGGCATGTTGAACTTCTGGTGTTTCAACTGGAACACCATTATGAATTATGGGTACGGCTGCATAATGAGCAGCACCATGTGTCCATGGTGCAACATAAGCATTTCCACCCCAATATGATTGTTGATGACCATAAATTGGTGATGCTGAGCATGATGCTGCAAGCAATAGAGATGTAATTGCCTATAGTTTGGAAACAAAAAAAAAAAATGTTTATTGTTTGTTTTGCCAAAAAAAAAAAAGAATAATTTTTTATGTCACAAATTGTTAATTAATTTAACTTCACAAATTATTTAAAATTAAAACTTGTCGTAAAATAATCCATTATGGGTGTTTGTTGTCACATTGATAAATCCACTTTTAATTGGTATATTGTTTTTTTTTTATTTATTTATTTATTTTTTTTTTAATTTATTCATTTATTAATAATTTATTTATAAAAAATGTTCAATAAAATACTCTACTTACAAATACTTTCATTTTTATAATGCTTTTTGATAAAATTTTAATTTTAAAAAATAACCTCCTATTTTACTCGTTATTGAATGATCTAGGACTGTTAGTGGCGAACTGTATCGATTTGATATTTTAAACTTCATTATATATACTAAGTTTTTCTAATGATCTATTGCATATCCTATAAAGGAGGGGTTATTAGTTTTAAAAAAATGTTAACCATGACCTTGCTTTCGCTGCAATATACACGTTTTACCCAATGTACATAATAATAATGTTATTCTAATTGCCTATTGCGCTAAATTATAACTTTTACGTAGTTATAGTGCCGCAATTATAACTCTTTTATGTGTACAATTTTTATTGTTTTTTTTTTCTAATGATTACTAGATTAAAAGTAATTAATTGAAATCAAAGAATGCAGACATACCAAGGAAATAGTTTGTTTACAATTTAATTATAACTTCTAACATATTGGAATTACGTTCCGGTTGCTTTCTTGTACATTTTTAAGTACAGAAAATCAATTTTAATTTAGGAAACATTCAGGAACAGATGCATTTTGCCACAGTTCACCAATTTATACAAATACCATTTATGGACAATAACAGAGATTTTATGTGTGCAAATGAGATGATTTCAGTAATTGGCTCGATCATCTCTAACATTATCAGACCAGCCTAAATTACCAAATACATGCACAGTTTCAATAACTAAAATAATTGAATTTTATTGAGAAATTCACCAATTTAATACAAAGTTACGTAATCGAATTAAATCGTATACTTTACACGTAAATAAATTAATTTAGTTGGTTGGAACATAACTGTTATACAATCTACAATAAAATTATTCTTTAAGACTTTAGTACAGATTTCAATTAAAAATATGTCTACAATTGTCCAACTTTTCTTGATATGTCATAAATTCATGAATTAGGTAAGTTTGACTGCAAGTGAACATCTCATATACCAATCTTCTATGGTTTCGTCTTTGAAACATTGATATTTAGACCTACTTTTGCAAATTCTATTTTACTTGTTTTGCAATTTCGTTCTCATTTTTGAAGAAGTTTGCAATAGCAGAAAAATGTCCCAATAACGATGTCGAGATCTTTACCTAGTTACCTAGTTTTTATATTGACCTAGTCCAAGACAAACAGAAACAATAGTGGTGATAATATGCATTTCTGTATATATATACACCCGAAAGTACTTTAAAATTGTCACATTGTAAGTCATATATAGATATTGATCGCAGATAAAATTGATCAGTTTAAACACTATTACACAATTTTCTAGAATTGTAAATAACATTCCACAATCAATTGAATGTCTGTTTGGCGTCCACAAACAACACATACAATTGTGATCGCTACCAATCGACTGTTCAACAATAATTTTTTAATATAATGGATATAGTTTGTGCAAAATCTATCATGTCCTAAACTTACGTGTTCCCCACGATTATCTGGTTCCAAAAATAAATTTATTCTATGCACGACAATAGTCACAATCTTGTTTATCGTAAACAGCAAAGTAATACCATACCAGATCCCACTAATATTAAAGTTACCCTTTTCCGTACGTAATTATTAACCTGACTTTTTACTGAATAGGATCAATATCCGTAAATCAATTTGTAGTAACTTGAATTTCGGTTCACGAGCTCTCGAAAGTATTTGGTCTATCTTTTAATTCGTTAAATTTTATTTGAGATCAGGCAACTGCAGCAGAAGATTGAATTGGATATTTACTTGTTACTTTCATGGGTAGTTTGCTTTATAAAGGATAATTTTCCTTAAACTTCTGTGTCCAATTCACCATATTGTGTTCGTAGATTGTGTTTGATTTATCTAATTGCTGTTGATAATACAGTTTTAATGTTATATATTCTCATAATTAACATATTCCGTTCTTTCATAACTTATAATATGAAATTAAGAATGCTCTCACCGGGTTGACTCAGCATTTATGTTCCATAGTCACGTCAATCATGTTATATTCGCCAAATTGTGCATACACCATCAATATGGACAGTGATGAGCAAGGTTCTTGTAGATCTTTAATTCGCTGACTATATTTATTTGCTATTACTAAAAAAAGTATGAAATTAAGGTGAGTTATGGGACGTGTTTAAGACGTGATATATGATCAACTTAATTACTATGAATGCCTTTCGACACATATTATATTTTTATTACTTATCTAATATTTAATATTCAAAGCGTTAGATTACTGAAATTAAATGAATCTAGACAAACGTTATTAAGACGATGAGGTATAGGTTATGAATGACATGATTAAAGACCTATTCAAGTAATATTGCATGTATGTGCCTGAATAGCATAAAGAAGTAAGAAAAGCATAAAAGATATTTCGTGGACATTCCAATTTGGTATAGGTACTAAAGATAACGATGAGACACCGATGAGAATAGGGATGAAGTAATGTGTTATTAGATCAATTCGTGAACTTTTGGCATTCTTAAGGGAAATAGAGGTATTTTGTAATAGTACAGCCGATTCAGGGATCAAATTTTTGAGCATATTATCGTCACACTCTAATCAAGAGAAAAATACATATCTGAATCATTAGAACTATCGAAAGGTAAACATTGACAACTTTTATCAAATTAATAAAAATAATTAGATGCATTTATTTATTTCTTCATTTTGAAATAAAACTTTTAATGAAATTTCATGTATTTTTTTTTTGTTTTAATTTATCACAATAAATTAATTTTTATAATGATTTTTATTCTTTTACAATTTTTGTTTTTATTTTAAAAATTATTATATGATTTAAATAAAAATATATAAAAATATGTTCAATTCATGAATTGATGAATGAAGCTTAAAATACTAATAACTCCTCATTCTAACAGTTCGTATAATTTACCAGGCTTTGTGTCCATGTTGGTTATTCCATGAACCATCATCACTATGAGATGACCATGAATCATGATGATCACTATTGCCACTTCGACTTTGTGCTTCTGAAACAGCAGCAAAATGTGCAGCTTTAGCATGTTGTACTTCTGGTGTTTCAACTGGAACACCATTTTGTATAACTGGAATATGATATGCTCCTGTATCTTCATGACCATTATAATGATTTGGTGCATAATGTGCTGATACTAATTGTGATTTAGCTTGTGCTTTGGCAACGGCAGCAAAATGTGCAGCTTTAGCATGTTGAACTTCTGGTGTTTCTACTGGAACACCATTTTGAATAACTGGAGCAGACCCATAATGACCATTGTTTTCAAAATTATTACGTTCATAGTATTCTGGAACATAATGTCCAGAATCATATTGAGATGAAACATCTGAATGATATGCACCTGAATCATCTTCATAGTCATTGTAATGATTTGGTGCATAATGAGAATCATGAGATTGTGATTTTGCTTGTGCTTCGGCAACAGCAGCAAAATGTGCAGCTTTAGCATGTTGAACTTCTGGTGTTTCTACAGGAACTCCATTTTGAATAACTGATGCTGATGCATAATGTGATTGAGTATAACGAGTCGATGGTGTTGCATAATAAACTGATTCTTCTATATGTTTTGAATTGATTGCGGCATGTGCGGCAAAATGTGCAGCTTTAGCATGTTCGACTTCAGGTGTATCTACTGGGACACCATCATTGATTGTTGGTTGTACATCATGGGCCCATGATGCAGCTTTACCTCCCCAATGTCCGTAAGTTGGTGATGCTGAGCATGTAGCTACAAGCAATAATGTTGAAATTGCCTAAAAGAAATTTAATGGTGTAAAATAATATTTAACTATTTCTTGAAATTGTTTATCAATTAATTAGGTAATTAATTCTAAGTAAAAGTCAATTATATTTTTCTAGCAATACTTACGAATACTTTCATTTCTATAAAATGTTGCTTAATTTATTGAATTAGGTGAATAACCTCCTAAATGTTTTTAGGACTGTTAGTGATGAACTGTGTTGAATTTGAATTTCAAACTTCATTATATATATGCGGAATAGAACAAAAGATCTTAGTGAATACATATGAGGAGGGGTATGTAACCTTAAATTCAAAAGTTTAACCATAATCTTGCATTTGCTGCATTTTAATTGGTAATAATATAATTGTTAATTATATTAATTGATTATATTAGTTGATAATTGTTTTTTATTTCTAATTGCCTGAAGCAAATTAAAATGTATACATTTGTGGTTCTAATTTGCATATTTTCTGAAGTAGTTATTAAATAAAAATTAAAGTACTGACATCAAGGATTTTTTACTTCTGGATTCAATATTGGCAAATAATTGCCATAGTGGCATTTGCACCACATGGACCCATAGGGCGTCACAACACATCTAATGTCACAAACAACAATTACAAATATTGTTTTCCGAATGAATTGAGATTTCACATACGAATAATTCTGAACAATGCAATTCATACTAAGACTATTTATCCGGTAAAGACTCGGAGACTCGTTTCTGCTCTAACATTTCTCCATGAATATAGTGACAAGCGTTTTTTTATATCGACATGACACAGTTCTGCTTATTTCTCACTCCCTCTACCCTATACCACCCTATATTATTTCCTAAGTCATTAGACACTGGTTTTTAATAATCCTTTTCTCCCAGTTAAAGTCCCAATCAAACTCCAACTTGCCCACAATTCACATACGCCAGTAAACCTTAAAGAGGTATCAGGTTACAATGTGTACAATAAGCATCTGGGACCGATGCGTTGTTAAATTTTTAATTGTCACAAATTTTTGTTATACAAATATCGTGTAATAAGGAATTTTTGAATTGAATTGAATTAAACTTGTGTATTAGTCGGTTACTGTATTCGTTATTCCAAATACTCTGTATTTATTTGTATATAAGTAAGTATCCACGAATATGCAAAGAGTTCATTTTAAGATTCCTTTTATTTATTTATTTTCCCAATTAACTATATCGTCTTTCTTGAGAATTATGACCTAAATTTATCGATATTGTTAGTTAAGAATAGGTTTTCTAGCATGTCTGGAGTACAGAGTACATTTAATGAAAATTTGAAACATATTTTGTGAAAGTTGTACAATATTACTATATTATCGTAAAAATATATAAGTATTACCGGGATATCACATAGGTATAACCCTGACTTTACATAAATGTATAGTATATGTTACGAGAATCCATGTAAAAAGAAATAAAAAATTATAAAATAATTTAGAATCAGGCGAACAGGAATGTATTTTTATCCTGAAGCAAAATAATGTGTATCATTTGAATACTTTTAGTAACCTACCTATTTTATATCAGTATTACCGAGCGATCATATGGCTAACAACGTAAATATTACCGCGTGCCCATATTATCATTACCACCAGTCTACATAACAGGACATTTTACTTGGTGTCATTCAGCCATGCATAAAAAGGTGTTTTTAAGAATTTTGTATCAGGTGAGCAGGAGGTAGTCATACATTTTATATCATCCTACACTGAAGCAGAATACGAGACGGCGATATTACATAAGTTTTATCTTGTGTATTACCACATGTTATCGTGAGACCCCACATATCTAATACCGTGAAATCACACAAGTATTATCGAGTGACCACATAAGTATTACCATTAATCAACATAACCATTACGATGAAACTGCATACAGCTGCAGATTTTCAAATTTAGTATCAGAGGTTTAAACGGAATTACTGTACTTATAAATTATTTTCTTATTCCATTGCTGTGATACCAAATGATTAAATATGTTCGGGATGAGGTATAAGGATATATAATCTTTTGTAAATTTTGTATCAGACACTGGACCACAGAACTATTACCATATTAAGAAGTTTGTTACAAGAATCTATACAAGATATTTAAATTTAGAAGGAACGAATTTCTAGTCTAAAGTAGGACCTCGTTGAATGGTTATTGTATTCTATTACTGTGATACCACATAAGGACTGACTTTTATTTGGGAATTAAGCATGTAAACATATAGTATTTTAGGCTCAAGCAGTAGACTAAGTGCTTCATTTGAATAGTGAAACTACATAAGTTTTACGGCGAGATCACATAACTTTCAACTTGAACTTCATAAGTACTACAGTGAGATCACATAACTTCTACCTTGAAGTCAGATAGGTACAACTACGTGACCACATAAATTTTATCGTCAGTCTACCTACATAAGCATTCCTACGTTGAAATAGAATAATTGTTTTATTATTATAGGGGTTTGGAGACTAACGAATATATTAAATTCTGATCCCAAGTCATAATAAGACATTAATATCTAAGATATATTACTGAAGTCACAATGAAACTGAGAATTGTTAGAGATGATCACCTTATGTTGCAAAGATAATAATAATTTTAGTTTAAAATTAGTTTATTTGCAGTGCTAACCAAAACTGGCTTTGATCTTTGATGTGTGTAAATTTTAATAAGTCACCAAAATATATTTTTTTGTAATTATTAAATTTTATTCTATTATTACATATAAATGTTCATAAATGACTTTTAATGACGAGGATGAATGAAGCTTTTTTGTTATTGCACAAATAATTCTTCATTCCAACAGTTCACACAATATTTGGTGTTATAAAATGTATTTACAATTGAATAAATTTTAAAAAAATATGATAATCTACCAGGATTTATGTCCATATTGGTTGTTCCATGAACCATCATCGCTATGAGATGACCATGAATCATGATGACCATTACGGCTTTGTGCTTCAGCAACAGCAGCAAAATGTGCAGCTTTAGCATGTTGTACTTCGGCTGTTTCAACTGGAACACCATTATGAATAACTGGTACGTGATATGCACCAGATTTTTCATGACCATTGTAATAACTTGGTGCAAAATGGGATGACTCTGAATGCGATTTAGCTTGTGCTTCGGCTACAGCACGGAAATGTGCAGCTTTAGCATGTTGTACTTCTGGTGTCTCAACTGGAACGCCATTATGGATAACTGGTACAAGATATGCACCAGAATTTTCATGACCATTGTTATAACTTGATGCGTAATGGGATGCAACTGAGTGTGATTTAGCTTGTGCTTCGGCAACAGCAGCAAAGTGAGCAGCTTTAGCGTGTTGAACTTCTGGTGTTTCTACTGGTACTCCATTTTGGATAACTGGTGCTGGTGCATAATGACCAGATTCATAATGTTTGCGTTCATAGTATTCTGGTACATAATGCCCTGAATCATATTGAGATGAAACATCTGCATGATATGCACCAGTATCTTCATAATCATTGTAATGATTTGATGCATAATGGGCATAATTGGAATGTGATTTTGCTTGTGCTTCGGCAACAGCAGCAAAGTGAGCAGCTTTAGCATGTTGAACTTCTGGTGTTTCTACTGGAACTCCATTTTGAATTACTAGTGCTGGTGCATTGTGTAATTGATCAATATGAGACCAAGATACAGATTTTGCTCCCCATTGTCCATAAGTTGGAGATGCTGAGCATGAAGCTGCAAGCAATAATGTTGTAATTGCCTAATACAAATTAAATGGAAATAAATGTTAGCAATTTGTCGTTTAATAATTACATTGGATTGTAAATCAAGTCAAATATTTTATTAAAAAAATTAGTTTAATTAATTCTAATTAAACTATAGTTTTTTTTTTTAGCATTGTATTTAGCATTCAATGAATTCTTTTTTGTTTCCATTGGTTAATCAATTAGAACATATTTTTTATTAATAAATTTTCAGTAAAAAATACGTACAAATACTTTCATTTTCATTAAATTTTGTTATTATATTTAATTAATTGAAGAACCTCCTAAAATTATCTAGGACTGTTAATGATGAACTGTACTGTTTAGACATTTTAATCACAATATATATACTAAACTGTTCCAAATAACCAATTGAGTATCTTTGGGGGGGGGGGGGGAGGGGGGGGTCTCACATTAAACCTAAAACGTAAATTGTAGCCATGATCTTGCTTTCGCTGCATTGCATTTTGCTCACTTTGTCTATCTCAAATGTATGGCAAAAATATGTATTTTCTATTGGCCAATGGGCAAATTAATATTTTGATCCACAGATGCTAGTATTTGTTAGTAGTTTTTTTTTTCTTTTTTCTCATATAAATCAATTTTGATTCAATACACAAATATTGACGTCAAATTCACAAGTTTTCGGTCATATTTATTAGGTTGACCTTATTTCCCGGATCACCGATACTGGCAGCAACATTAATTGGGAAGCAGAGAACTAATAGCGAATTTTCTGGGAAAAATTTAGCTCATAGAGCCAAAATGTGGTAAACATTTTTAATAACACTTCTCATACTGCATGATCTAATTATACTTTCTGATAATGTTTGAAGTGGTCGATTATCATTAAGGTAAATCATCGAATTTTTATTTCCACGCTGTGTTACTGGTGATAAGATCACAATTTATATTATTAATGGCGTGTGATCGAAGAAAAGAACATGGTATTTATGTCATGTTTTTCGACATCTTTGAAAAACACTTCTCATGAATAAGCAAGGTATAGATACGGGTTTATATACTTCACCCTACAGAAGTATTCAAATCTATAATTCTTCATTTTCGCAATATATGAAGTATAGATTGGATATGAACAAAATTCTGATTGGTACCCTATGATACTATTTCCGATTTATTGCTATAACTGTTGACGCTTAACATATACAGTTGACTAGCAATGATAATGATGTTTTTGATCAATTTACGGATGGTATTTGATTAAAATGAAGAATAAAACAGGAAATGGATAAAAACAAATTATAAAATATATAAACATGTTGGATATTCGTTGCGAAATGTGATAATCGTTGTGATAATGTGATCGCATCGTCTTTTGCATTTCGAGTACAGTATAATAAGCCCATATGAGCTAAAATCACCACTTCAAACATGTTCATATTGCCAAATTACTATAGGAGGCTTACTTATTATTTATCTGATCGGAGTCTTGGTCGAGACTTCGAAGACAGAGTAATACGCTTCGGTAAGATTAGTATTCTAATATACCCATCTCTAAAACCTTTCTACATTCCTAGCATCACTATAAACTGGTTTTTACTAATCCTTTTTCCAGTCACAAGTCCTCTGTTGAAACGATGGTTGGCCTTGCTTAAACGAAAACTATACACTACTACTAATGTGGTACTGTATGTAAGTAAATTTTACTAGTAGAAAATAGTCAATATGGTTACTATAATTATAAAATAATTCAGTACCACTATTATTATTTGTAATTAGGTTAAACAAATGTCATTAGTAGCAATATTTACTAATTATCAATTGAGACATAATGATCGTTATGGTGATATTGGTGATCATAGAATTCAAAAACGAGATATTTGACTTATATGGGTGATATTCAAATCACTAACCAAATAGATTCACTTCAGCACAGATGCAATGTGTGTGCGTTATGTTTATTTTATGTATATTTTCACGATGATTGTTTTGCTGAAAACGCCAATATTATACCCTCTCTTCAAGTATTTTCGCTAGACACTAGACTGGCTCAGTCATCACACTAGTGTTTTGTTGAACT
>JANSTX010056977.1:0-24978 GCA_027564355.1 Penthetria funebris
TGTTTCATCCTTAGGCACGAAAACTCTATCTATAACCGTTTCCAAGCTATTTGCATTTTAAATAAAATACACCTTCTGAAAGGTTATGATTTCCTATTACAAATCCATAAGCCTATGAAATGTTCCAACATTTTTTATCAAAAACAAAAAAATGCAATTTCTCGTAAACGGTTGAAGATAGGGATCTGGTGTAAACGGTAAAATACGTGGCGATGCCTATTATATTTTATACACTTACGCCAGATACACTGCTACATCAGATAGTCTAAAAAACAACTCGAACTATTACAAAGATATCATATAGTACAAAATATTTGAAAATTAAAAACACCTATTCAGTCTTCAGGATACTTATATTGGTTTATGTACTCCTGATACATGGATTCTTAACAGAAAGTTCAAAAGCTGAATTCTGACATTAGTATCAGGAATTTATAAATTGACGAACATACTCTCTATTTAAAATAAACATAAGTTTTATTGGCGGGAAATTTAAAGAAATACCTTGTTTTAACCTAGAAATGTAGAACATATTTTGTGAATTCATTGCACACAAGAACTATTGTAGTGGTTTATGTACTCCTGATAACATGTATTATCAAATCGACGCAAATTCCATCTGTGTTTGGATATTAAACAGAATATTTAACGAAAGCATATGTTTTTAAAATGAAAAACAGGTGGTTATCCTAAAAATGATTAGTTGCCGCATTACTATGATCCATCTGACTCTTTTAACTTCTTAAGCAACCTTGCGTAAATTACGTTGTTTCAAACATAGTTATATCACTTCATGTTCCATATATTGTCCACATTAATTCACGGTCATGAATTTTCATGTGTGACTGAAAAGTTTCGGTATATTGCGAGTTGTTGATCCACAGCTACTTATTTCTTGATTGAATTGATTTTTGTTCTTAAATAGGTGGCTCAACCTCAGCACTTACTATTATATTACTAAAGATGATAATTTCACAGCTTTTCTCAAAGGATATTTCGTGGATTTACAGTTAGATATTAATTAGGCAATCAACGCATCAGAATCATTGATCCTAACCTGTGACGTTTCGTTTCTCGTAGGTTCGTTAGAAAATCTCAATGTTATGTGTAACAATATCAATACTCGTAGATATAATAAAGAAAATCACATAGGTATTTCATATACTCGCTTGTACATAGAAATTTTCTCGGTCAACATACAGAAATAAAATATAATTTTAAATATTTTATAAGATTATTATTGAATTCATATATGTATACTTGTATACACCTTACATTCATAATAAATTTTATGCGATTTGTACTGGTTGGTTTACATATTCGTAAATAGTCTCGATAATATTTTAATGTATATTTTTATAAATTTTCTTAGCCTATCGTTAAAAATAGCTAAACAATTTTCATTGAAAATCTATGTAAATATACTAGCAACGTTTATATGCTGTTGTGTTTTGTCCTCAATTTCAAATTTTATTTTCCAATTCAATTTTCAATTTTCAATTTACGTGTACTCTTAAGCTATAATATATTTAAAAAAAAATAATTTTTAAAAAATTTCTATTTCATTATAAAATTACAGACAATTACCGTATATGGAAAATTTGTTATATCCCAATGAAAGTATAAGAACACACAAATTGAGGACAACGCACTTTATGCGTTCAGATATAGGCATTTATGTTTAAAATAATGTACGTTCATTCCAAATATGGATGAAAATATATTATCAAATACTAAATTGCCATCAACAACAATTATGGATAGACCATTAAGTGCTTATGATAATTTAAATTCAACACCATCATCAACATCAACACCGTATACAGGAAAACCATCATTGTTCGTCAGACCCACAGAGACAATAGATAGATCATTAACAGCCACAGGTGTTAAAACAAATAGAAATCTATCATTTAACGATAATAAAATGAGTGGTAAAACTATTGAAAAACAACAATTTCCTGCATGTGATATTTCTTCATTTAAATTCGATGATTTACCATTGCCTGAGGAGGAAAAACATCCCATTGATTTAATGAATAATAAACAGAAGTCGATGGCCAATAATAGTGGTAATAATAATAATAATAATATGAATTATTTAACATCAAATAATAATTATTTACCTGTGAATAATTTAAATATTAATAATATTGACAATAAAAATAATAATAAAATAAATAATCAATACGAGAATGTAATGGATGTTGTAAATATGAGAAATGCTAATAAGAAATCAGTGATTAGTGATGCCAAATCGTCGTTTTTTGGTCTTAACAGCAATAACAATAATAATAATGGTAATAATAATAATAATAATATTAATAATAATAATAATGGTAATGGCAATTTAGTAATGAAATTACCAATATCAAATAAAAATGAAAACCCTGTTGATCGAACGATATTGCTTAATTCGGATACTTCTGATACTGAAACCTATGCTAAAAATTTAAAAAATAATAATTTAAACTGTGATAATAATAATTTACAAAATAATAATAGTAATAATAGTAATAATGACACTAGTAACATCGTAAATAATGACAAAAGTGACTGTAACACCAAAAGTAATGCATTGTCAGAAGATCAAACAGATCATAGACATCATTTTGAAAATAATGAGCCGACAACGCGATCAACAACACCAGCAAAACAAGATGCAAATTATTCATTGGAAAATAATGATAATCAAATGAATCAAACACCATCACAGGTATGTTATTTATTGCACAAAAAACAATGGTAATTTAATGTTGTATGACCATCAGGTTGATGACTCAATGTATGAAGAATTTCTAGCACACAAACCGACCATATTTATGTTTGCTTTTTATTTTCATTTCTTTGCAATTTCTCGTACAAAATTAATTGTATTTTGCAACCTCATTTCTCACATATTTTAATTATATATATATTTTTTTTTATTCTCTATTTATTTTAAAAGTCTAGTATAACTTTTCCATTCTCAAACCAAATAGTATAAAATATTCGACATCGGAATCAACACCAACAATAATATGCTATCAAGTTAATATAATATTCACCCAAATGACCTCAAATATAACTTCGCCCTCTTCTTCTTCCTTCTGGCCTGATTTCTTATTCACAGTCGGCATTCCTACTTCTCAATCTATTTCTCCATAAGTTTCTCTCTTGTGTATCTTTCAAGTCATTTTGTACAACTGATGACCTCAAATGTAACTTCGCCTTCTTCTTCTTCTTCCTGGCTCTATTCCTTATTCACGGTCGGCACTTCTACTTCTCAATACCTATTTCTCCACAACTTCGCCCTCTTCTTTTTCTTTCTGTCCTTATTCCTTATTCACGGTCGGCACTCCTACTTCTCAATATCTATTTCTCCACAAGTGTCTCTTGTGCATCGTTCAAGTCATTTTGTACAACCGATGATCTCAAATGTAACTTCGCCCTCTTCTTCTTCTTCCTGGCCTTATTCCTTATTCACGGTCGGCACTCCAACTTCTCAATATCTATTTCTCCACACAAGTTTCTCTTGTGTATCGTTCAAGTCATTTTGAACAATCGATGACCTCAAATGTAACTTCGCCCTCATCTTCTTCTTCCTGGCCCTTATTCCTTATTCATGGTCTGCACTCCTACTTCTCAGTCTATTTCTCCACACCTTCGCCCTCATCTTCTTCTTCCTGGCCTTATTACTTATTCGCGTTCTTCACTCCTACTTTTCAATATATTTCTCAACAACTTCGCCCTCTTCTTCTTTTTCCTGACCTTATTCCTTATTCACGGTCGGCACTTCTACTTCTCAATCTATTTCTCCACAAGTTTCTCTCTTGTGCATCGTTCAAGTCATTTTCAACAACCGATGACTTCAAATGTGGCTTCGCCCTCTTCTTCTTCTTCTTCCTGGCCTTATTTCTTATTCACGGTCGGCACTCCTACTTCTCAATCTATTTCTTTACACGATTTTCTATTGTGTATCGTTCAAATCATTTTGATCAACCGATAACCAAGTAGCGTGTTCATACATCTTTTCCAATATTCAAAGCCAATTTATCTTTGGTGGCATTTTTCGATCACATACAACTCCAGACATTGATATTCACTTTATCCAATCGCACTTTCTTCGATGTTGAATATCATCATCGATTTTAACCGCTTGTTGTGATAAGTGATCACAAATATTTATTCTGTAACGGAGGAATCGGATGACCGATCCATTTTGATCGTGGCATATTGTAGAAATTGTTAAATGGAAAATACAAGTTCGCTATTTTAGTGTGACTGATACGTAGTTCGTTGGTGTTCCATACTGAATTCCACAGATTTGTTTTGGTTTCATATGTCATCTGTCAAATAACATAGTCCATGGAAGAGGATGCTAGATTGTACCAGGCAAATATTGCTTAATAGGTTAAAAGATTAATGGGCTTAATGCAGTGCTCTAATGCACCACCAACGTTTACGTTGAATGAAGTAGATGTTCCAAAATTTGTTCGGATACTAGTGGTAGCATTGATATGCATATCTTTGATAGTATAGATATATATAGTTCAGGAACAGTTTGAAATTTTATTGCCTGCCAAAAGGGATATGTAGGCACTTTATCAAATTTTTACGAATACGAAATCTTCTTCTTCTTATTTCTAACAATTTAGTTTTGCGATGCGGATGTTCAACTTTATTGCCATCTCTTCGGAGGTCATATTCCATCTGAGTGTTTTTTCAATGGAATATTCACGATTCTATTATCTGGCACTCTTTCAATATTACCTCTCCAATAACGCCTTCTGGTTTTTACTATGTCTTGAATTTGACATTCATTTCGAAAGTCATCAATTCTGATTCTTTCTTAGAGTGAATGACTAATGATAGTAAGTTAATTAGTTGGAGACGTATCATTGCGGGTTTCCAATGCAAATGATAAAATAGATCTTATGCATGTTTTATAAATTCGTAATTTGCTTTCTACTATCATGAACTTGTTTCTCCAAGTAACAGAAACTCATGACTTGCTCATGACTGGTATGTTAGTTACCACTAGTTTGAATCCTATTACTTCTTTGGCTGTAACAATTTATTTTGTTTTTTTAGTAGATATCAACATGTTTAAGCTTTCAGCATCTTGTTTAAAAGCAAATAATAGATGGTAGTCATTTTCTGAGAACAGCATCGTCCGCATAACAAATAATACTGATCAGTCGATTTCCCATTATATAACCAATTCCAGAAGATTTAATTTTCAGTCCCATATTGAACAATGTGGGACTCAAACTATCACCCTAACGGATTCCAGTTGATGTTGGTATTCGATTTGCAAACCTTCCATTTACTTTAATTCGCGTTGTGTTGCTAACATTAATTTGCTGTATAAGAGCAGTTATGTTTTGCTGTCTATTAGATTCTTCTAAAATGTTTTTAACATCGTTAAGTTAGATGCGGTTGAAAGCTTGTGCAAGAACGATGAAGCACATGAACATTAGTGTGTTGTGTATTTAATGGACTTCTTCACAAGTTGTCTTAACATGATTATCGAATCAATAGTTGATCTGTTTTTTCTGAAGGCATTCTGTTTATCACAAAGCTCAGTTTTTGACGTGATTTCATTGGCAATAATTTTAGTGAACAGCATTCAATAAAAAAATAGCCCTTGTTAAATATACGTACTGTAATACTAGTTCTCCAATCTGTGTCAGAGATAGAATCAGAAGATATGATATCTGAAATGAATGTCAGAGAGATTATATTGAAAGAATGCCAGATAATAGAATCGCAAATATTTTAATGAAATAACACCTATGAAAAGCGACCTATAAGAAGGCCTCCGAAGTGGTGGCGAAACAGTTGAACATCAGCATCCACAGGTATATGACCCTACAAATGAAGAAGAAGTAGAAGAAAAAAGAAGAAATAGTGTCAGCATTCCAACGTTGGTGGGAATATAGTTAAAAGCCGGAATTATTAGATAGTAATACAGGCTTCTTCATATGAAATAAGTAAATTGGGTGTTTTATTCTATGATTAACCGATTCATAAAATTGCTTCTCCTGAAAATTGAATTTTCTAAGATCATAATTTTGTCTAAAAATTTTAGAGCCTGTCTAACTAATATTCTTGTTAGTTTGTCGTTCCACCAAGGAACATTCCCAGAACATTCTTTCACTTTATGTGAACATGTCTCATTGTATGCATACACTATTTATTTGATAATGATGTCAATCTTTAGATCAAGATAACGATGGATTGAGTAATGTTGATCATGGTCGGTCAATTTATTCAGTATTGTTTCAGTAGAATATGGAATTCGACTTTTGCAGACGAATTGCTCATGTTAAATTGGTTTGTTATTTAAATATTGTCTTTGAAATAAATGGCTCTTGGTTATTTTATAGCCGTTAACATTTCCAGATCATGTCTTAAGATTTACCTATCATGCTATCTTGCCATCTTGTTATCCTTAATATAAATATAGGTTCTGCAAATTAAGTAGAAAATAATAAGCATAAAGGTATTATTTTATGTTTATTTATGAATACCGCAAGGTTAATATTTTAGTTTCAATTAATGTATTCATTTATTGTTTACCAAATGATGTGATATTAAAACGAACCTTGAGGTTTTGCTATTTTCTAAGATAAAAAGTATATATAATTTTTTTTATGTGATGACGATAAGAAACTCTATATTATTATAAAAATAAAATTATGAAAAATTGTAATTAAAATCAATTAATTACGTATGCAATGAGAATATAAGAGTATGATTAATTTATATTAATTATATATTGCAATATTGATTTGTGTGGTTATTTGTATTTATTTTCCTTGATAAATCTACAGAATAAATAACAAAATAACAGAATTCAACCATAGATACATTATTTGATTAATTATATTGTATTACATTCAATAAGAACATCGAATTAGTTCAATGTGATTCAAAGTGTCTTTGTTGAGAAACTAGAGACTGTTGTTGCCGACTGTCACAATTTTATTAATTACATAATTAAACTAATTTATGCAGAAACTTTGATTATAAATATATAGCTATCGACTGATAACTATATAGTATCCTCAACCTATTTTTCCTTGATATTGTACTTAATCTTACATCTTTATCTGTACGAACAATGCAATTTGAACTTCGTGCCTGTTAAGAGTCAAATTCAAGTACTCAAGTTCATATTTCTATTTGCTGAGTATCATTTTGAATCAGAAACTTTGGGATCAGCAAACTGTAAGCATATTGTGTTACACTTTCTGTTGGAAAGCACTATGCAGTTATTTTGCCAGTGATCACTTTGCTACCGATATTCGAAACATTCTTTAATACAGTAGACTAATTCTAGTGGAATGCTAACCATTTTTACCTTAATTTATTTGTATATCATGAAAATAGTTTATAGTATAATTTCTTAGACCATATCATGGTAGACGTCATTATATTAGAGAGACTGAGATTGATCGCAAGCCCATCAAGTGATATTTCCGATCTTGGAAAGAACCAAAATCTATATTTCTATTGTTTGTCTGTATTTATGTAAATAACATTAAATGTACTGTACTTTTTTTGTTGAGTGCAATTATTTTCGTTTCTTAAAGAGAAATATGAAAATTTATTTACAAAATAATATTTATATTGTTAAACTTCTAGATCATCAACCTATTTACTTAATTCGTTGTATCTCCTCCACTTAAATTAATCAAAAAATATGATAATAATTTAATAATTATTTAATTCTAGGCTGTGTATATGACAACTACGGTTCCGCAAAATATAAAAGGCAGTAATATAATGGGTCGTCATACGCCAACACGAAACAGTCTTAGACATAGTCGAATGCTTGTAATTAACAAGAACTATCAAGGTAAATTATTATTGGCGACTATAAGTTTTTTTTTGCCATTAAAAATCATTCTCTTCCATTTTTATTGTTATTATTATTATTTTTCTTATTATTATTATTAATCTATTAATTTTTATCTCTGTATTTCACTACAAAAATTAATTATGAAAAGCAAGAAACTCATAATGACATCATATAAGTTGCTTAAGTCAAGGTCATGGGTCTAATCAGGTTATTTACAAAATCTTGTATTTTTGTGAATTCATGTATTTATGAAGAATATACAATAGTATTTTAAGGAATTTCAATCAAGATTGAATTATTAATTTTAAAATACGTTGACGTTCAATAATTCAATTTAAACTGGAACAAAAATATTTAAGAACTATTCGTAATGAGGTTCATTACTAAGTGTCTCTGCAGAGCGTAGTCTTATCAATTGGAAGCCGATATAAGATCGAATAATCACTACCGGATTTAAGAGTAGAATTAAATTTGTAATAATAGTTCAGATATATGCACCTACAGAGCAAATCGCCAACTGTCGCACTGTCGTGTCACACCGACATTCCCCCCCCCCCATATTCGATGCTGTTTTGAGACGCCATTTTTTGTGCGATATTTAAACGTCATTTTTAATGCTATATTCAGATGCCATTTTTGATGCTACTTTCAGACGCCATTTTTGTTGCGATATTTAGACGCCATTTTTGATGCTATATTCAGACGCCATTTTTGATGCGATATTTAGACGCCATATTTTATGCGATTTTCGGACGCCATTTTTGATGCGATTTTCACTCTCCATTTTTTACGCAATTTTCGCTATCCATTTTGTCTTGGTGACGTTATGTTATTTCTTGTTCATTTGAATTTTTTCTTCTTGAAACAGGGCTTCGTAAGCTAGAAAAGTTGAATATTTTTTTAAAATTCCCTTTATTTTGAGTTTTGAAGTTATAATACCAGATTAAAATTTTTTGCCAAAACTTATATGTTGGTTTAAAATGGATATGCACACTCTGGATGAGACTATAAATTCATCAATATCATAGTTTTATTTATAGTGATACCTTTGCATTATGTCTCAGCTGATATCTATAATATTTTCCTGAGTGCTGTTTAAAGAACATATAATGTATATAATTTCTGTTAGTAACTTGGAAGCCGTTTAACATTCCATATTCCATAACTTAAAGAAGCAATCACACAAATGTTTTAGAAATAGTGCAATATCTATAATACAATTATTTAGTACAGTGCCTTAAAAACATAATAATAATATATATTTATGCGAACATATTTTTTTTTTTTTTGGAATCCCATGAAAATCTTAATTACTTTAGAAAATGCCGAAAACGCGAAAAATATGTGAAATGAAAATTATTCAAAAGAAAATCTTTTTACACAACATTATAAAAAATGTGTTGATAGATGTCAATCAGTTTATTTAAAATATTGAAAGGTTCAAAAATAGCTCAACACGCTTATAGAATTTAATTTATTTGGTATGGTCAAATTGATAATAAAACGTAGGCCAAAGATTTTCTTTATGAAATTTTCGAGACTGTATTATGACTATATGATGAGTTATTATTGAGTGTTAGACTAATTAAGAATATAAGTATTAACAGATTTTCATATATAGTATAATAATTCGAATGACACTGATATTAGGATTTCTTAATACAATAATCAAAGAAAAAACAACCTTACGTTTATAGAAATCAATGTCTTGATTTACTAAACGTGCATTGCACCGATACTAATGCTTGTACGTTTCTGGACAAAATTAATTTTGAGCACGAATAAAATGAGTATTTTATTAATTGGTCAATGTTGGCAATAGAAATAATAGAAAGTCAAATAGTAAAATAGACATTTTTGTGCAAATATTATTGGACTTACAGTACTGGTGATTACCACATTCTGCAGTAAACTCTACTAGGATAGTTATGATAATGAAAGTAATGATGATGATGATGATAATAATGCCAATGAGAATGTTATAGCTGTTGTTTTTATTTATATAATTCATTTTTACTATCATCATTTTTGGCGTCAATTTAATTTCAGGCATCAGAAGATCAAATTCGCTTGATTTAAAATATCCAATTTCAGCAAAATTATTTTTAATATTACAAATTATAATTGGATTATTTGTAACATCTTTAGGACTTTGGTTAATTGTGTGGGCACCAAATACAAGAACCAGAGACAATCCTTATTGGAGTGGTTTAATGGTATATTTTTTTTTTTGTTTCATTTTAAAATTCAAAGAACTATTAATAAATTAGAAACTGTTTTTAGCTTATGTTATGTGGTACTTTGGGATTAGTATTAATTGAATTCAAACGTATACCAAGACAGAAATTTCGTGAATATTGTTTTAAATTTATTCAATTGAATTCTTATACAGTAACAATTGTTGCAATTGTATTTTCCATGGCTGCATTTATTTTTGCTGCAATTCATTTATCAAATTTATATGCTAGCACAACTGTATGTATGCCCACCAATATATTTGTATTGAGTTCGGCATGCGTTTGCATCTTTGATGTTAATAGTAAAACCAATCATTCACAAATAAAAATCGAAGATGCTAGAGAAATTGCAATTGGTGGCTATGAATTTCATTACAGGTAATTTTAATTGGAACTTATTAAATTATAGTAATTATGATAATAAAGACTCAGAATTTGCGAAAACTTGTTAAATGAAGGACAGTAAGAGACAAAATTTGAAATTTCTGATAATTAATAATAGTATAGTATCGCTTAAGGGTATATCTTCAGTTAATTTATTATGTGGGATATTAGGTTGGATCAGGAACTGATTTTCATCGTCTTACATACACCTTATGATAAGGTTCAGGATAAATTCACAATAAATGCTTTCTTTTTTTTTGTGTTTACTTCTCATTATGATCGTTCATATACCTGAGAATCAAAATTAATTAAAATATATTTTATTTGATTTTACTTTCCAGAGATTTAAGCTGTAATGAAGTTAATGGACCTTGGAAATATATTCTAATTGCCTCAACAGTATTAAATTTACTTGGATTTTTATGTGTTCTGACTTATTTAATTTTAATTTGTTTAAGAATTAAAATTAAACGAAAAATTTATTCACCAGTAAGAACCGATCCATCATTGTAAAAATAAGTATTTGTTTTTGATTTTTTTAAAAATTAAACGTGTTTTATTGTAATTTTTTTGTAATCAAATAATTTTAAATAATTTATTTACTTTTTAATAAATTGTACAATTTACTTAATATTGCTATAAATAAATCTAATATTTCTACTAATAAAATATTACTTACACATTTTTAAATATTTTTAATTATTTATTTTTTTTTATTTTCTTCACTAAATCACTTCCACTCCCACGATAATATTTTACTTCAAAATTTTATGTTG
The DNA here is from genome assembly GCA_027564355.1 of Penthetria funebris. Lineage (NCBI taxonomy): Eukaryota > Metazoa > Arthropoda > Insecta > Diptera > Pleciidae > Penthetria > Penthetria funebris. Next base: position 11,247 of record JANSTX010056977.1, read on the forward strand.
TGACATTTGAGAAGTATTGCAATTTTTTTGATGATAAAATAACGCTTTCATAAACATGTTCTCCTAATACATAAATTCAAAATTATATACAATAAAGTAATGTTATTTTAACGTGTATAATGGGCAAATTATTTCGTTCACTGAAATGCTGCTACATCTTATACCTTTATGGAATGTATATTAGGCAATCATACTGGTTAGAACATAATTTAGTATGACAGAAAGTTAAAAGCATCCTGTGACTTTCTACATATTTCATCCTCAGACGCGAAAACTCTGTCTATAACCGTTTCCGAGATATTTGCATTTTAAATAAAATACATCTTTTAAAGATTATGATACGGTAAAATATGTAGTAATGGTTACTATATTTGATACACATATGCCAGACATTCTGCTACAAGAACTAATCTAAAAAATCGAAAAAACTTGTACCATTAAAATTATGTCAGCATCGATTTCAGGTACAAACATTGCCCAACGACTTACACATTTCATTCTCAGACACGAAAACTCAATCTATAACCGTTTCCGAGATATTTGCATTTTAAATAAAAGGAACTAGTCTAAAAATCGAAATAACTCGTGCTACTACAATGATGTCAGCATCGATTTTAAGTGCAAAAGTTGCCAAACGACTTTCTACATATTTCATTCATAAACACGAAAATACTATCTATAATCGTTTTCGACATATTTGCAATTTAAATAAAATACATCTTTTAAAGATTTTGACGTCCTGATACAAATGCAAAAACGTATGAAATGTACCAACGTTTTTCAACAAAAAGCAAAAATTGCAATTTATCGTAGACCTTTAGAGATAGATACAAAGTGTAAACGATAAAATATGTAGAAATGCTTACTACATTTGATACACATATGCAAGATATTCTGCTACAAGAACTGGTATAAAAAATCGAAAAAAACTCGTGCCATTACCAGGACGTCAGCATCGATTTTAAGTGCAAAAGTCGCACAATGACTTTCTACATATTTCTTCCTCTGACACGAAAACTCTATCTATAACCATGTCCGAGATATTTGCGTTTCAAATAAAATACATCTTTTAATGATTATGATGTCCTGATACAAATGCAAAAACCTATGAAATGTACTAACGTTTTTCAACAAAAAGCAATAATTGCAATTTCTCATAAACCGTTAGAGATAGATAGAAATTGTAAACGGTAAAATACGTAAGAATACTTACTACATTTGATACACATATGCTAGATAATCTGCTACAAGAACTAGTCTAGAAAATCGAAAAAACTCGTAATATTACAAGAATGTCATCCTCAGACACGAAAACTCTATCTATATCCCTTTCCAAAATATTTGCATTTTAAATAAAATACAAATTTTGAAGAGTATGATGTACTGATACAATTGCAAAAACCTATGTAATGTACCAACGATTTTCAACTAAACAAAAATTGCAATTTATCCTAAACCGTTAGAGATAGATACAAAGTGTAAACGGTAAACCATGTAGTAATGCTTACTACATTTAAAACACATATACCAGATAATCTGCTACAAGAACTAGTCTGAAATATCGAAAAATGTCATGCTATTACAAGGATGTCAGTATCGATTTTAAGTGCACACGAAAACTCTATCTATAACCATTTCCGAGATATATGCATTTTAAATAAAATACATTTTTTACAGACTATGATGTCCTGATACATATGCAAAAAACCTATGAAATGTACCAACGCTTTTCAACAAAAAAAAAATTGCAATTTCTCATAAACCGTTAGAGATAGATACAAGGTGTAAACGGTAAAATATGTAGTAATGCTTACTACATATGATGCACATATGTTAGATATTTTGCTACAAGAACTAGTGTAAAAAAATCGAAAAATCTTGTATTCTGCTACAAGAACTGGTATAAAAAATCGAAAAAACTCGTGCCATTACAAGGATATCAACATCGATTTTAAGTGCAAAAGTCGCACAATGACTTTCTACATATTTCATCCTCAGACACGAAAACTCTATCTATAACCATGTTCGAGATATTTGCATTTTAAATAAAATACATCTTTTAATGATTATGTTGTCCTGATACAAATGCAAAAAGCAATGAAATACACTAACGTTTTTCAATAAAAAGCAAAAATTGCAATTTCTCGTAAACAATTAGAAGTAGATGCAAAGTGTAAACGGTAAAATACGTAGTAATGCTTACTGCATTTGATAGACATATGCTAGATAATCTGCTACAAGAACTAGTCTAGAAAATCGAAAAAACTCGTGATAATACAAGAATGTCATCCTGAGACACGAAAACTCTATCTGTAACCGTTTCCAAAATATTTGCATTTTAATTAAAATGCATCTGTTGAAGATTATGATGTACTGATACAATTGAAAGCCTATGTAATGTAGCAACGTTTCTGAACTAAAACAAAAATTGCAATTTCTCCTAAACCGTTAGAGATAGATATAAAGTGTGAACGGTAAAATACGCAGTAATGCTTACTACATTTAAAACACATATGCCAGATATTCTGATACAAGAACTAGTCTGAAATATCGAAATAATTTTTAAGTGCAAAAGTTGGACAACAATTTTCTACATATTTTATCCTCAGACTCAAAGACTCTGTCTATAACCGATCCCGAGATATTTGCATTTTAAATAAATTACATCTTTTAAAGATTATGATGTCCTGATACAAATGCAAAAAACCTATAATATGAAATGTACCAACGTTTGGCATCAAAAAGCAAAAATTGCAATTTATCGTAAACTGTTAGAGATAGATACGAAGTGTAAACGGTAAAATACGTTGGAATGCTTACTACATTTGATAACATTTGATACACATATGCCAGGTATTCTGCAACAAGAACTAGTCTAGAAAATCGAAAAAACTCGTGCTATTACAAGAATATCAGCATCGATTTTATGTGCAAAATTGTGCAACGACTTTCTACATATTTCATCCTCAGACGCGAAAACTCTATCTATAACCGTTTCCGAGATATTTGCATTTTAAATAAAATACATCTTTTAAAGATTGTGATGTCCTGATACAAATGCAAAAACCTATGAAATGTAACAACGTTTTTCAACAAAAAAAAAAGTGCAATTTGTCGTAAACCGGTGGAGATGGATACAAAGTGTAAACGGTAAAATACGTAGTAATGCTTACTACATTTGATTAACACATGTCAGATATTCTGCAACAAGAACTAGTGTAATAAATAGAAAAAACTCGTGCTATTATCAGTATGTCAGCATCGATTTTAAGTGCAAAAATTGCACAATGACTTTCTACATATTTTATTCTCAGACACGAAAACTCTATCTATAACCGTTTCCGAGATATTTGCATTTTAAATAAAATACATCTCTTAAAGATTATGATCTCATGATACAATTTCAGAAATCTATGGAATGTACCATAGTGTTTAGACTAGCTCTTGTAGCAAAATATTTGGCATATGTGAATCAAATGTAGTTGGCACTACTACGTATTTTACCGTTTACACCATGTGTCTTTCTCCAACCGTTTGCGAGAAATTACAAGTTTTGGTTTTTTGAAGAAAAACTTTGACACTGTCACTGGTTTATGAATTTGTATCAGGGCATCATAGTGTTCAAATTATTTTTTTTTTAATGCAATCAGCTCGAAAACGGTTATATAATAGATAGAGTTTTCGTGTCTGAGAGTAAAATATGAGGAAAGTCATTGCGAATCTTTTGCTATTTACACCGGTGCTGATATAATGGTAGTAGCACGATTTTATGTCAATTATAGACTGAAATGAAACTCTTTCACTTATGTAGAGGTTAGTTCGTGAGAACGTTATATTGGTTTCATTGGTTATGAAATTAAATGATGATTTAAATAAAAATATTGTTTTCTTTATTCTTATATAAAATCATATAATTCACTTCTTTGTAAAATATCATAAAGTAAAATTTTTATTTTTAAAAATGTATATTTTTTATGTTTTATGGATAGATAGTGTAAAATACTATGTAAAATTTTGTTTTTATATAAAATATAGAAATTAACTTATTCCCTAAAATAAAATATTACTAGTCCATTATAATTACAAATATATTAATTAACTAACTAATGTATATTAAACAGCTCCTTTATTCATGGAATAATAATTTCTGGATTTGGAAACAAATCATCAGAGTATAAACTATGTAAAATACTTGAAAACCAAACAATTTGATCATTTGAATTTGTACCAGCAATAACATGACCTATGAATGGTGATTCTCGAGTTCTAAACAGAGATGAAAATGTTCAGTTTAAAAAAAAAATAATTTATAAAATTAATATTGCAGTTAATTACCTTAAAATACTTTTACTTGACTCATCTACTTTGTCTATTAATGTAATAGCCCATCTGAGTTGAAAATCTCTTTTTTTCTCACAGCCCATATAAGCAATTGATTTTTTCAAATCAATTTCGCGAACTTTAACAATGGCATTTTTTTCTTTTTTCAATATCGAAATTTTACCATTTGTCATTTCCAAAGTGTACGATTTAAATGATTTTGTCTTACAATCAGCAAATTTCAATTCTTTATTTGGTGACACAATGGGTAACATACGTAAGGCTCGTTCAATGTCTTTTAAAAATTTCGTTGGACTTAATTGAAGGAAATTATTTTTTCGATCATTTTCCGGCCAATATGACCATTTTAACACAATATCGAAAACTTTTTCGGTATAATGCAGTGGTCTGTGTAAATTACCATTTAAAATGATTTCATTTAATGTTACGGCATGAGGTTCTCTTTTCAATTTCGATGCCAATTCTTTACATACATCATAAACTGTTTTCATTGGCGTTAATGTTACATTAACTTGTTGTTTTTCCTATATATTTATCAAAAATGTTAATAATTTTAAAATTATAAATTTTTAATTATTAAAAGTTATCTTATTTGAATAATTGATCCTATGTTGGAAAAATTACTTGTCGGTCAATTACTTTTATTGATCACGATCGTGTTCGTTAAATTTTAAAATTTGTCGAAATAAAATTTATTTCCACTTAAATACACCATCCATTACTTACCTCATTTTCAGTTTCTGAATCAATTGAAATCCATACTTTTAAATCACCAGATTTTTTAACCGAATCAGACAAGTTTTCAGCAGCTGCATGATATTTTTGTAAAACAGTTAACATAATTTGTTCTTTAGCAACTTCATCAGTTGTCAATTGATATAAATGTTTGTATAAAGTTATTAAATCAGCAATAACATCAGCTTCTTTTTGTGAATATTTCATTTCGGATGATCTCTGCAAAAAAAATATAAAAATACAACCAAGGAAATATAGTGACAGACTGACTGTGCATTATAAATTGATCGAATTCTTTAAAAATATATTTACTTTATCTTGCAACAAAGTTGGTCCCCAAATAATTGCCAAATTATCAACACCCATTTTATTTCGACTTTTTTGTGATTGTATAAAATTTAGGTGACCAATTAATTTCTTCAATGTATGATATTCAATGGATGGTAAACGTGCCAGTAATTCTTTGTATGCAATAATTTTCTCTTTTTTTGATTTCATTTCTATATGGCAGAATTATTTATGACAAATTTAAAAACTATTTTATAAATGTGTTATATAATGTTCAATATATGTAAATAATTTACCGGAAACACTTATAAAACTAACGGCATATTGTCCAATTAAGCGATCTGGTAAATCTCTCATAAATCGTTTTAATGCATTAGCAACATCATGTTCATTATATTCACTACGTGTTATTTGTACACCAAATGCATCAGTACGGAATAAATTCAATAACTTTTGAATTGAATTTTCTGAACCAGATTTTCGAAAGACACCTTCAGACATGGAACCTACAAATAATATTAATTTTATTACTTTGCACAATTAATGGCAATTTGGTGTATGTTATTTTTTTTACCATGAGCGTAAATAAAATTTATGCATTTATCCACTAAAACAGGTACATTATCTTTTGTTAATTGTTGATCTTTAAGCGATGCTCCATTATTATGAGCAACTTCTTTTATAATATGACGCCAGATCTAAAATTGTAAAATTTTAAGTAATTGAGTATCATCCGTAAGTTATTTGAATGAATATAAGCGAATTTACGCATTTTCTAGCAAATGTAAAATAAGTTATATATTTCTTCTGAAATAGCCATTACGTTATTATTAAGTGTGTAGGATAACTCTAGCAGTCATTCAATCAGTTCCAGCTGACATTATTAATGTCTAGATTTTTTAAGAATGAGTTAAATGTTGAATTGAAGAAATTGATGATAAATTATGTCTGGCACGCCTAATTTGGAATTATTTCAAAAAAAATTGCTAGTAATAAGCTTAAATAACTTTTTACAGGGTTGTCATTGAATAGTCTGAAGAAATAGAAGAGTTAACAATAACCGGCAAATTATCAAAAACATTAGTTGCTATTCGCAATATTTTAAATTTCAGTTAGCGATTTGTTTTTTTTTATTATTACAATAGCAAATAAAATGCAAAAATATCACCGAATTCGAATTTAACTATTCTTAAAGTTATATAAATAGTTATTGAATTCATAAGGTCAAAATGACACAAATACAACACACACAATGTTCATGTATAATATCTTAATTCTACCAGTCATAGCAATCAATATTTATTTAATTATTCATACCAATGTTCATCACAAAAAATTGAAAAAATTAAAATCATTTCGCACCTTTAATTTAAAATATATTTGATTATTAATGAACGAACTCCATTCGCTGTAATATTAACGTATTAGTAATCATCAGGTTAACGGATATATTATTATTTTAAGACAGTTTAATACGTTACGAATATAAATGCATATTTTATTTTTTAATTTAGTATCAGGCACGTATCGTGAATCAATTGAAACTTTTCCTCAATTGATAGATTTCATATTAAAATGAATCTATGTGATAAAATTGTATTATTATGTTTTGTTATCAATATAAAAGAAATTGTTTTTAATAATAAATTAAAATTATGAATTACCTTTGTTTCACGTGGAGAACTCATAATAAAATATGCAGAATATGGTGGACAATCAATCATCATAATTGGTCCACTTTCAATATGAAGATTTTTTATTGAATCATCACAATCCTTGAGTACCACACAACGTGCCTTTCTTAAATCCATACATTCTAAATTCAATTCGGCATTTGTATGGAATATTAATTTTCGTTTTGGTTTTTGTAATAAAATCCATGCACCAGACCATTGGGATGTAATTGAATTCTAAATATTATGAATTACATAAGAAGAAATATACTTTAGGATTAAATAATCGCACAGTTTAACAATTTCAAACAGTACCTTTAAATAACACCAACCGGCACGATAAAATTTACTTGTGAAACCCGATGGAAAAACATCGGTCATACTTTCCAATAATTTTTGCATCCATAAATATCGTTCCGATTCCATGGCCACCCCATACAAATGACAAATCCTTTGACTCTTACAATTTCCCGAATTTGATTGTGTCATTATCATATTTGGATTTGTCAATGCCATCGACATATTTTTTGGTATAGCCGTTGTTATTTCAAAACAATGAATGTCAACGGAATTATTTGAAAATTTATGACTATTAACACATTGAATTGTTGTTATGAATTCAAAGGGTAAATTTTCTTTTGGTATTTTAATATCTTTATCGCAATAGGCTTGAAAATGTTTATCACGAATGTATGCCTTACGTGAATGTAATTCCTTTAGGATATCTTCAACAACACCACCGGATGGTAAACGTATTAAATGTCCTTCATGTAAAACTAGACGATTTGTTAAATTTGGCCGCGGTATCATTTCCAATATTGTTTGTACTGTATTTGGTGTAATATTGTCTGTGACCTTAAAACTTGTTTTCCGTTTGATACCTAAATTTATGCCCTCCATTTTTATTAATACATTTGTGAACATTGTTTTCATTGATGCTTTTGGTAAACGCTTATTATTTTCATCAAAATTATTCAAATTTAATTCATTTGAACAGCCAGCTGATTCTTCTTCACCAATTGCTTCATTATACGATGGTGGATCTGTTTTTAAGTGTTGTTTCTCTTCTTTGGATTTCTTACCAATTTTTTTTTCAGTAATATTTTCATTATTATTTGTATTTTCTTCGGTATCATAAATAAACCAATTTGATTGAGACGGTAATGGACGGCTAAGATCAACTACTGGTTTTATTTTAGCATTTTTTATTTGATCGTGTTTTGCTAAATACGGTTCAATTGAAATTTCTTGATTTCTATCATCATCATCATCATCGCTATCATCAATATCATCATCAGATTTTAAATTTGAGTTTTGATGGATAATTACAGATTGACGTGCATCTGGAATTTTATTAGCATTCTTACTAATTTTTGATTTATCATTTATGAATGAAGTTGATGAATTTGATGATGATGGTGCACTAGTACCAGACGTTTCTAATAAAGAATCTTGACGTTTTGGTGGTGTTGGTAGTGGTATGTTGACATTATCATTTGCGGTATTCACAGATAATGATAATTCATCATCTGAAATATCCATACTATGATTATCGTCACAAATATTACTACATTCAGATATTGTACCGTAGGTATCTTCACCCAAAAGGTTCTCAAGCAATATCAATTCATTACTTTTCTCGGAAAATATTCGATCCACTTTTGTTGCAATTAATGGATCAAATTCAATTAGAATATCTTCTGGAATGGTTGTTATTTCTGAATGTAAATTTTCTGGAATGTCAATTAGTTTCGTTTGTAATTCACCACCTTGTTGTTTAAGTTTATCTTTGAAATTATTGCCCAATTTGGATTGTCTTTGTGGTTTCAATAATGTACTAACTGGTGATTCATAAAGTATTCCATAAACAGGTTCCTTATTATTATCATTATTTGTATTATTATTTTTAAGACAATTATTAATTGATGGTATTTGCTCTTCATTTGCATAAATTGGTTCGGGTGAACTATTTTCACGATCTTCAGACGACAAAATACTATCACATTCTGCAGTGACTTCATAAAATGACCAAGAATCACTTTTTGTAGATATTTTTGGTATTTTTTTCTCTTCAAATTGATACTTTTCACTAAATTCACTGGATGATACATCACGTGAAAATATTTTTGGAAATCGATCGTTAACCAATGACGATGGTACTACTGTGGTTGTAGTAAATTCATTTGAATCAACGGTAGCACGATTTGAATAATTTGGACTTTTTGTTCGAATACGGATTTCGGCCTGTTCATAATCAGTACGACGTTTATGTCTTACTGGTGGTACGCGAACAGATGATGAAGTTTTATCCATATTTGGAATTGAAGATTCGGATGCACTCATTAGATGTGGTTGTCTCTTTAATTTACCATATACAACTTCTTTATTAAGTATTGGAGCTGGAAAATTTGGACATGGAACACTATTATCACTTGATGATGATGAACAATTGTCATCACCATCATTATTATTTTTACAATCTTTCGAAAGATTTCTAAATGATGTATTCTCATAAATACTGAGATCACTTTTATTATATGATTTTTCTGTTTGATTTATTGAAGTTGTAGTTAAATTTATTGGTGATGATGTTGATGGACTGCTTAATGATAACGGACTTCTGTCACCAATGGCACTGAACATACTTTGTGTTAAACTTGTATTTCTTTGAAATCCATTACTATTTATTGATGTATTTAAACTTATTGAACTATTTGAGTCAGTCATTGATAGATTTGTTGATTTTATACTTTCCTCGTATGAGGGTGGCCCTTTATTTGGAAATAATGATAGTGAATTTTGTGTTTCAGTTGCTTTTTCTAAGGAATTTGAATAGGATCTTGATTTTTTCGGTACTTCATATATATTATCAATATCATTTAAATTTGGATATAATGATAATCCTTTTGTACTTTTAATATTATTACTGTTATTGTTATTGCTATTATTATAGCTTACATTATAATTCTTACTAGTGTTAGCAAAACTATAGTTTAATGGAGTTGACGTTGTTTGTGGTGGATTTATTGTAAGCGATTGAAATACTTCATCATTTGGTGGCATAGTTTGTGGTCGATCTGGATTAAAATCAGGAATTTTTTTTTCATTTTTTGAAAATTTCGTAATGGTTTTGCGAACATTTTTCAATTTCGATGATGCATTTTTTGTTTGTTCATTTTTCCATGAATTGATTATGTCCAATGATGATTTATGAATTTTATCAATTTTATGTTTTGCCCCCTTTGTTTTAGCTGTGACACGTTCTGTTATTGATTCCGATAATAGTTTTGATGTTGTCCCAATGGATTTTAATAGATCACTAAAAATGAATAAAGAAAAAGTAATGTTTGTAAAAAGCAAATTTGAATTTGACAATGAAATGTGTTGAATTTATGAATGGGAAACTCATTGAAGGCATGCTGGCAACATTAAGTGTCATAAAATGATAAAAACGGATGGCATACGGAAAGAGGACATAGCCAGAAGCTGCCTCAAAGCCATAAATTATCTGTTCATTGATTTTTCAAAGATGACTAAAGCAAAATAAAAATGATTAGGGACTATAGAATGAGTCACAATAATAGTTATCACATTTATTAGTACTAAATATTTGAGAGAAAGGAAGTCTAAAGAACAGCGGCAAATTACCCAAATTTAAGCTTACGACAAGGGGAATGTACATCATATAAAAAGATAATGATGAGCTAACAAGAAGCCAAATGTACATCATATAAGAAGATAATGATGGTCTTCTTTCGTATCTAAAAAATAGTGACTATTGAGATATTCTAAGAAGGCGCCCACCTAAAGAATGCTAAAAAACATTTGTAAACCAGTTCAATAGAACAGTTTTGCATGATTTCTAAACTCTTGAAATATGTACAATACAAGCACATATTTTTAATGTTAAACATAATAAATACTTACCCAGGTGCAGATGTTGTATATTTTGTAGCATAGTCCGTACTTGAATCTGCACTATTTGATGAATTCATTGAACTATTTGAAATTGACATTCGTCTTTCTTTTGGTACATCATATGTTTCTAAATCAGTAAGCGATGGTATTGTAAAGGTTGCCGAATCATTTGATACAATACGTTTTCTATGATTTATTTTTTCTGGTAATTTTGGAGCTGCTCTTGTATTTATTGGTTTATTTATGGCACCCGATGATTTTTTAATATCAATTGAAGGTGTCGTTGAAACACTGGTATGATTATCACTGATTTGTTCATAAATTACAGATGTTGCAGAATTTTCATAAATTTCCTCAGAAGGTTCGACGGTTTTTCGACGTGGTGCCGGCACTGGTTTTAAACTTACATGATTGTTGTCAATTGAATTTTTATCAATAGATAAATTTGGATTCTTAGTTTGATCTCTGGTTGTTAATGGATCCGTGTGTGTTTTACTTAAATTTACATTTTTGTCTGTATTTAAATTATTCAGTTCTGTAATAACACTTCTATATTCTTCATGTCCTCCGCCACTACCAAGTGGTCCATTATTTGATTTAAAACTTTTATTATTTTGAATCTTATCCTTTGAATTTATTTGTATATTTTCATTATTAATATTTATATTTTTATTAATTAAATCAATTGAAACATTTTCGTAAGCTATTTTGGTGGTTTCGACTGTTTCATTAATAGTGATTTGACGTCTTGGACGAGGTTGAGGTATGGGCCGACCATTATTATTATCCATTTTAATTGTAAATGTACATTAATTATCCATTATTGTAGTATGACTGTAATAGAGTTTTAAAAAAAAGAAGTTAATTGTTGCCAATTATTAATTCAATTTATATTTAAGAATTTGGATCTTTGTTTTCAATTTTAGTGAATGGAAAAGTCGAATAACATCTAAAGGTTATTCGATATATATCACCTCGCACTCATATCTAGGAAAGAAACATTCTTGGGTCTAGGAGGTCATAGACTGAATCTTTCTACAAAGGGTGTACTTAAGAATTCCAAAATTAATGGAAAAGAAAGGGTTTTTAAATTCGAGAGGTTTAATACTAAGAAGAACCAGAATCAGTGAGACAGTTACTATGTGCGTGTCCTGCACTTGTACATAGACGATACAGTTGTCTTGGAATCAATTTCCTTTCGGCACTGAAACAGCTACAGAATGTCACACTTGCTTCATAAAGAAAACGGGAAGGTTGTCGAAATATTTAATTACGCAAATACAGTATTAATACCTAAACATTTTCTTTATTCATTTGCATTTTCTAAACGATGTTTTCAATAACTCACTGTCCATGTAAATTCTCTTTACTTGCTTATGCATTAATAGCATTTTGAAACTAATAATAGATTGCATACACCATACATATGGTGATGTTAATGGGCTCATTATAAATAATATATAAATTGTTTAAACAATCACAAGATATGATTCATATGTTTATGAGTCCATACTTAAATTGATTGTATGTATAACATCAATGCAATCATTCGTTGTAATTTAAACATACATTTTCAATGTTTTCATGTGGTCATATCATTTGAACCTTTACGTCTCGAGGGCGCATCATTACGATGTTAGTTTACCATTTAAACTATGCATGTAACATCAATTGAAATTTGCCAACTGGAAAATATAGGATCAATCATAATTGTGTGGAGGTAAGGATTGGTTGAGTAACCTCATTCGTCTCCATAGTCACATACCAATTCTAGCCAGTTTCTGGTTGTTGGTTAAATTTACATCCATTAATGTACACATGTTATACTGATTAAATTTTCATAATTGCAATGTTTAATATGCAGATTGAATACACATAGTTGATATCTTTTCTAATCAGCCGAGAGTTTATGCTCAACAATTGTTTGATATTTCTAGAGAATTTATGATATGCACAATTATTTTGATAAGAAATTAGATAAACGTTACAAAATATTATCTATTGTTATTAATTTTATCAGTTTTATCGATAGAAGTTATAATTTTACACGATGAATAATTGAAACAGTTTGTGTAAAATACAAGCAAGAAAATAACAATTACAATAACATTTGTATAGTAGTAAATTGTAAATTATCTAGTAATAATTAATGAAAACGCCCAAAAGATGATAATGAACACAAAGTTATTTATTAATTTTTTATGAAATTAATCAAATGCTGGATTAGGGTCAGACATTTCTATTTAAGGAACAACTTAGATAACTGTGTGTAACTGAAACTGCTTCAACCTAGAACATTAGAACCATCTTGAAACTTTTACCATATACAGTGGAAACCCGCATTGATTCGTCCACAACCGAACAATGAATGTATTACGTACAATCATCGGTGCTTTACTCACATATAGAATCAGAAGTGATGATATCCGCGATGAATGTTAAATTCAAGACATATTAAGATGAACAAGAAGGTCTCCGAAGAGATGCCGAGGAACTTGAACATCTCCATATCAAAACACAGTTTTCGATTGTATGTACCTGAAACGCATTAGAAAGTCTTAGGTGATTGTCAGAATTCGTAAACAAGGATATCTTGCTCTTGATTTCGTTTAGGTTTTGCTATGAAGGAAATATCAGAAAGAATTAAAGGCATACGGTTGCCTTCCGCTTGTTTCTCTGACTGTATGTCCATCTGTGCATTAGTTCGTCTCTTAGTCTGATCGTCTGTCCGTCTGTCTGTCTGTCCATCTGTCAATTAGTTCGTCTGTTTGCCTATC
>JANSTX010056988.1:13095-24970 GCA_027564355.1 Penthetria funebris
TATGCCTGAAATTGTGAAACATAAATCTTCTAGATATTCTAATGCCGATTTGATTTTGTGTACACTTTAAATCTTTGCGTATAGCTTTCCAAATTTGAACCAATTCAGCAGCACTTTTAAATATTCAATTCCAGTAGTGTGTATTTGATTTGTCTCGTTTAGTATCAAATAGTCATTATAATGTATTGAATTGCACGCTCTCTGTTCTTTAGTATTTTTAAGTATATGAAGTCTGTTATAACTAAATAAGACATCATGTTGTAATTCGGTGGTATATACTGTGGAATGGCTACAAAGTTTGTTGGCGAAATGCTTATACACCAAATTCACAAATAAGACATTTATAACATCTATATTTTTGACCACCACGACCCCAAGAAATCCTGCGATGGTCGACAACAAATCTCTGTAACTTTTAAGGTTTAAGGTAAAAGTGATGATGATGACGAATACAAAACATGATACATTAATGTAGAAAATGAAATTCGTCGAAAATGTACTACCAATTACCGAAATTGGTCAGGATTTATATAAATTTCTAGAGTAAAAATTTAAGGAATCAAAATAAAGTATATGCCCACTATTATTATTTTCTAATATTTTATTGCAGAATTTGCTATTCACTCTTCCTACATATTGGATCAGTACCAATATCTATATGAATTTTAAATGTTTTAATTCAGATTTGCTAGCCCCATACACTTTGTTATGGTCTGACTTCGTATTTTGGCAATGTCACAAATGTCAGTTCAGGACTTTCAAGAAGTTTATCAGCTTGTGCATTTCTTTCATAAACCGATTGTTATGGAATTCATATGAAAGATATTCGATTTCCGTTAATTTGTGGATCTTATATCTTGGAAATATATCAAACGAAAAATATTACTATCACTTAATACTTGTTTCGTAATTATCATAAAATTATCCAGCAGATGGACCACCAAAGTATCATTTATGTAGTGTTCTGTCATTTGTATTTACCGTATCAAGTGAGCGTTTTGCATTGAAATCGGTGCCTAGAATAAGTCTAGCACGTGAGATTGCTGCTGTCTCGACAATGTTATTTAGATTTGATACATTGCTGGCTACTCTACTAGGAATGTAAGCCGATACGAATAGCAATCATAATAATTGTGGATTAATAGAATATTATTGTACTAAACAGTAAAAAATTGACATTACTAAATATAATTTTTAATTATTTTATTTTATTAATTTACATTATTTTTAAGACTAGAAAATTTAATTTTTCTAAAATAGTAAAAGTGGTCTCTGTTTTTATGTCTCTTAATAAAAAAAAAAACTAATTACTTTTAAATATAAAAAATATATTTACAATAATAAATTCAATATCTTTTAAAATAAAATAAATTTATTGCATTTTTTTTTTCATTTTTTATTTAAAATTGAAATTAATTGTTTGAAATAAATTATAGATTTTTTGGTATCCAATAAATTTCGACAAAATAAATAGCACAAAACCTGTTTTAATGAGTAATGTATGTTAAATGTTAGGCTACCGATTTTAGTGATGTTATGTGAAATTCAGGACGAATGCCAAAACATATCATATAAGTTTTTTAAAAAAGGCATTGGATTGAGAATCAGAAATTTGTTCAGAGTATTTAAAGTTTATTAAATGAAATTTAGGGTAATTGAAAACTAAAAAGAAAGCTAGAAAGATACTAAAAAGAAATAAGAGGATGTCTGAATGACTCCTTGTCAATTTGTTTATCTAAGCGAATTTAACATGGAATTCAATTAAGATGCCAAATTTTTTTTTTAAATTGAAAATAATTGCTGAATGATTTTTGATTTAAGTTAGTAATGAATGGAATGATCGAGTCACATTCAAATATTGTTCAATCTATATTGACCTCACCGCGATCCCTATTTTATATCGGTTTCATTGATAATTTGCATTTAATTGATCCATGATTATGGTGATAATATTCAGATTTAATTTAATGTTTAATAGATCGGTGATTTTTAGTGAAATTTACTTATCATTAATATCAAATCGATTAATTACAATTATACTTCGGAGGTATTATATAAATAAACAACTAAAAATGTTTGTAATTTAAATGTTTTAAATTTTTATAATTCATTTTTTAAAATTACAAAAAATTTATTTTTAATAAACTAAATAAAACAATTAATAAATATTTTTGTTTCTTATAGTTTTAGTCTTCATTACTAACTAATTGACAATATAACAATACAACATTCATAGACCAATTTTGAATTTATAAGTAATTTTTGTTTTTAATAAATATAATAATTACCTAAAATTATAAAACAAATACCAAAAAAATATACATTTTTGAACGGAAAAAAAAAACAACAATTTTATTAATAATTATCAATACAAGACATGATGCCAATGAGTTTTTATAATTTGTAATTTTAAAATCATTCGACGAATAACATTAATGGTGCAGTCGGTATTACACTCAAAGACAATAACCCGTTTGTATCACGTTTCATCATCCTACTTACATTTATGTACTTAATTCATAAAAATGTGTTCACAAATTTAATTCTCTCTAATTGGTAAAGGATGTGCCTCTGAATTGAATACATATTTTTTTAAATCAATTTCATTTCGATCATCACTAAATAATAAATAGAAATATTTTAATGTTTCACCCAAAAAGAAACTTTCCATCATATCACGTGGTCTTGTATTTAACACATTCTTCACATTACCAATTGACGTATAGCCATTCTTAACTTTTGTATGTTTTTCAAATGCATTAAATATATGCCAACCCATATCCTGATACGTTTTATTACCACTTAATACATAAAAATAATATAAACTTTCAATAAATTCGGGACGCAATAAATTATGGGCATCATTTGTTTTCACATAAATATCCGTTTCACTTTCACCATGTAAATTAAAATATGTTATTTCCGGTGCTAAAAATGTTGGCTGTTTCATATAAGTTTGATAGCACGTTTCCAATAAACCTTGTGCCAAATTAAAATGTGAAATTGGCATACCATTGTAATAGCCAAGTAGTAATGTACCAGGTAAATAACATGTTAAATGATCCATTTTTGGTTTAAAATCTTTACCATTTATTAATTCACCAACATATACATGATGTTCATTTGGTGTTTCACGTACCAAATGTTTTATAACACCATCAATTGCAATTTTATAGTCCTCAATTAAACTGAACAAAATACATTATTTAATTGAATAAATAAATAATTGGTAATATATTTTTTTTTTCAATTAAATGAAACTTACAAGTCGTTTTCTTTTTTTCCAGTTTGTAACCATTGCTTCAATAAATATTCATAATAAGAATCACCACGAGCACCTAATGAAATTGTTGCAAAACTACGAAATGTTCCAGTATTTGCATTAATAAAAATTGGCACTAATCCATCTTTTTTATCCAAGGAATGTATTTTGTCATTTATTTTTGAAGATGCCTAAAATTTATGAATATTGTAATTTATTTTATCTTTCATAAAAAAAAACAAACATCTGCTAGATTTTATAAATGTGTGACTAAATTTGAAACTTTGCTTAATAAAATTACCAAAGGTTTTATAATAATGGGTTTTCAGAACCTTTAAAATAACTTAAGATCTATTCTATCTTCCATATCTTTTATCACACTTTGTTGATTGTCTTAAATGCTGGTTAATGTTTGTTTCAAAATATTACCATTTAACATTTTGTTAAACGAAATAGCAGAACGACCGCCTAAAACATCTATTCTATTCATTACTATAACATGTTCGTTATATGTCGTTAGTCACTCATTATATAACTCAATGTCTCATTCTATGTATTCAACCCATTTATGGTGTTTTAATAATAGACATCCAATGAACTTAATTTATATACGACACTGTGATTTCGAAGCACCAAAATCAATATTCATTGAATAAAAAAAAAGTTTCGTTGTATATGAGCATTGCCAGTAACTCTACTCATTCAAGTGTTATTTTATTACACAAAATTTTCTAAATACTATTAAATGTATTTCTAGGAAATTAATTAGGGTCTGCATGACCGCCAACGTTGGCATGTTTGGAAATCTGCTTTTTATTCTGCTTCCGCTTGTTTAAAATGTTTTCACCATCAGACTGCAGTAGCATAAATTATTCCTAGACTAATAAATTTTTCTGCATTCAGTCGTTTACTTTGGCGAAAAACTTCCTGATCGTGCGAACTATTTCTCAATTTGCCCATACCGATTTCTTGCATTTCTTCACATAATTATCGGAAAAACAATGTAGTTCTTTTATCCAGTGTAACCTCGAAATATGTGTACTATTAAGTTTGCAATCTTTAATAAAGTAGCCAGTAATATCATAATGGTTGCTTAAACTATATTTACCTACTCGCAGTACCACAGGAAATACGATTATATATATTCCGATTTATTGCATAACTTAAGAAATTCTCAAAGTCTAGCATTCCACTAATTAATTGTGCTATAAAAGATCTCACTTTATATTCAGTTATTCTCGAACTGTATAATATATAATGTAGTAGTATATACCCAATGGATTAAAATACACGCCCTATTTTTGCTATATTCTAAGAAGTTGATTAAGAACGTTTTCGAAAGAATAACATATTGGAATCATAATCTATTCAAAATAATAATATCGGTAAATCTAATAATGTTATTAAATTTAATCATACAAACCTCTTCAAATGTCATATCATCCGTACTTCGAGATAAGTCACGAAATTCTAATTGAATTGTTGTCACTTCACTTGTGGAACTATCCGGTGACCATTTCGGTGAATGTGCATTTAACGTTAACATATTAACATCAGAATATGGTATACCTGATGGTGAATTAAAACATGGTAGAAGACGATTTCCCAAATCAATCTAAAGAGAAAAAAAAACAGCTATTAATGACGTACCTATACATTTATTCACCCTAATTATTTAATCATATTACCGATTTTGTTAAAAACATTTTATCACCAGTTAAATGATAAGTTGCCAATAGACCACCAAGAACCCGTATTGTCATTTCAAATAAATTAATATCACGATTTATATCAAAATTTAAATACGTTTCAATCCAATTTCGGGCTTCTTCAAATTCTTTAAAAGAAAAACAAAATTATTATTTTTATTTTCACATAAGTTGTCGTACATACCTTCATGTAAGTCCATAATATACATTGTGTCTAATGCATCGATAATTGTTAAACCAAGTCCAAACCAATCTTGTGATCCCATTGAAATTGGTTTTAAATGATCATGACCCCATGCAAATTCTTTATAACCCTTCCATGCATGTTTAAATGCATTTACAACAGCAATTTGTCGTTCATTTGTTGGTCCCTTAAAAACTTTTGCCGCCACTAAATTATTATTTTGTGTATCAATAACAGATTGTTCAATTGTGTCAATTGTTTTAATGATATTCTCTTCGGCAACATTTTCAACAACAATTTCTCGACTGTTTTCTTTTGGTTGATCAATAATATTATCAGCATGTACATTTAATGGAGGTACTTTTACTAAAATATTATTTTGACTATCAGCTGGTCTTGGCTGTGGTAATGGTGGTGGTTGAATTGGAGCTCCTTTTTCCAGTGTTTGGTCAACTTTACGTGGTAAATTACTTTGCAAAAGGATTTCATCCTAGAAAGAATTAACGATGAGTAAAATTTTAAATTTAATGTGTATATGAAATTTATTATTAGGTAAATAAACATTGAAACATTAATCTAAATGGCAAATGGTTGCATTTTAAAAGAATTTTTCTTTTTTTTGTACCCTATGACTAGTACAGAGTAGATCATCTATGGCTTTGATCACAACTGAAATTCAATTCGTGAAATATAAAAGTGGCAAAAAGATGAAGTCAATCGTATATTTTATTGGGTAACGGGAAAGTTATATATACCAGATTCTAGTAAATTATTTAAATGTACAGAACCGGTCAATGTTTAGTTTGAAATTCTGTTCTCAATTATAGTATGTGTGACAATGGTTACGTTACGGAGAATATACAGATAAATATGTAGCAGCGAACATTGAAATATAATAATTATTTTTGTAAGAATATATAAACGACAATGTGTATAGATTGACAGATAGCATTGAACAGAATTGTCAAACGAACAAAGTGTAATTGGATTTGACATACAATGTTCATCTGCTTTGCATTTGACTATAATTAATAGGATATTAAAATATCCGGTTGTACAGAGGTACGGGATGGCTAGAAATCGTAAATAATAACGCATGTTCGTTGACGGCCTATGTATTCATGTAAAGGAAATATCAGGATAATGATGACGATCATTTGAGAAAATTGCATATTTACTTAATTGACGTCAAGCAAACGTCTATTTCTATTAGTCTATTAAAATAGTGCAGGGCGTCAATCAAATGAAATATAAATAAAACAAGTAGACTAGTTTCATATTTATTATAATAATAATTTCATTATTATTTGAAAATTACGAGGGGCTACAAAATAGTCATCATAAATATTTAACAGTTTTTTTTATGAAATATCACAGTAAAGTAGTTATTTATATAACATGCTGTCTTAAAAATCATCGATTTTTCTTGCCCTTTAATTAAATAACATAAGAAATGCACTTACTCATAATATTAATACAAATAATATTACTTCACACTACAAACTACAAAATTTAGCTACATTTTAAAAATAGACTTCCGTCTGGAACTACTATTGGTGAAAACTGGGAAGAGATATCTTTAATTTTCACAGAGTTAAGGTCATTTGTAAGTGCAAAAAATGACCACTTTTGAAACGCAAATATCTCGGCTCTGGAAAGTAATAAAAGATGGACCAATTGTAACCATAGATCAAGTGGTTTGGTGAACCACAGCATCCATTCTGGAGATCGTATTTTTATAATTAATTTATTATCTCCATAATTCAAGGTAAAATAGAAATAAATTTTGTCTTCGGAGAACGTTTCATGTAACACTCAAGAACCTGTGCCAAAAGTGTAACGTTAAAATCAATGAAAAATTTTAAATTCCCATTTCAAATATCAAAAGGTTAAAGACTATGGACGACAAATATGTTCATTTTCTGAAATTCAAATTGATTTCCGTTTTATTTTTATTTTTTTTGTTATTCAGCTACGAATAATTAAAAAAAAAATCTCAGAAAATTATATCATTGAATTTATAATTGACCTATAAATAAATCGTTCAAAATTACAGCAGATAAGACTTGTTAAAAATAAACATATAAGCCAAGTATTTAGAATGTCACTAGTAAATTTTATATTTGAATTGATAATATATACTATAGCGAAAATGTCTGAATGATTTGACAATCCTGTTGAACCTCATTAGGTGGATAAAGATGGAACTGATTATGATGGCTGAATTCGTCTTAAATAATTTATATATATTATCCTCTTGTACTGACTCATATATACGAGTAAAGTATAATATGCTATCACTGTAAGATAGCGAAATCACTATTCTTATAAGAGTACTCAATTAAGGTTCAATATAATGTGAAATAATTGTGAAATACTACTATCATATCTGGAGGCGATAAATGGAATTATCAACTAACTTAAGTGATCTACTATCAGCAATAGGTAATGCAATGAACTGATGGACCGACATTGTGGTGTTATTGTCTACAATCTTGGGTCAACAGTTCACAGATTAAATAGCATTTCCATCACAATTAAAACCGAGACTCAAACTATTGATAAATTGTATTAACTATAGATGAAACCATGAATATGTTCAACACAAATATAAATAACCTTAAGATATGACACACAAATATGAAAACTTAATTTATTTTAATTGAATTTTAACGAACTTGATTCTAAATCACAACAAACAACTTACCTCATTTTTCATTGCTGTAATTTGAATATGATTAACATCATCTTTGGATGGCACTTCTGCTAAGACATTATCACCAGCAGGTATTAATAATAATAATGTTACACAAATGCCAGCTACTACAATTAATATTAAATTACGCTGAAATCGTGATAATTGATTCCAGTGCTGTGAACAACAATTAAAATTATTCATTTAAAAAAAAAATAACTTTTACTAAGCCTATTTTTAAAAATAAAATACACACATATTTTAACCTTAAAATATTAGTTTCAACTAAACAAGAAACGATATATTTTTAATTTTTTTAAAAACATATTTATACTTTATTTTAAAATTAACATTGAAAATTTAATTATGTTGGTAATAATAAATATAAATAAAATTATCAATAAATGCATAATTTTATTATAAAAATGAATGAATTAATAAATTAATTAATTAATGAATTACAGCATTGTTTATTTATAAATACACAAGTATCTGTACCATATATGGTTAAAATAAATATGAATGGAATGCCTGTTTTTAAAGTAAATTGCGATCAATCCCATACGCTTTGATCAGATATTGGTTTTAACACAGATACATGATCTCACGGTCTACTAATGGGGGAATAAAATCATTCACAATCACTGTACATTATCTCCTTCTCAACTTGAAACGACAAAGTCAATTCGAAAGGTTGTTCTATGAAGAGGGATCGTCTGGTTTTTAGCATTCATCTACATCTTGATGCACAAATCCGTCATATAAAATAGTTAATTAAAAATCTCTTAAATCTTTAAGTAAAACGATAAGAGTTGTATTTTTGGAATATGTTATTGATAGTTTATCAAAAAGAGTATCTAACACATTTCTAGAAAAATTAGCAACTAGAGACGTACACAGTTGGGTCAACACATAAACGTTTCAAGAAAATTGGTTTGTCAATGATATGCTATCTTGAAGTAGATAATTTGGTAATAGATGAGATAGAATTTCACGTAAGCTAAAATCCACGCTTTCGTCAATAGGTATACCATACGCACATATTACGAAACTCTCACCGACCAGAAATAATGTGCCAAAAAAAAAAACTGTCATTAAGGAGGTTGATATCACTGGTAAGATGTAGATTTGCAAATTACATATTGTAAATTGTATTGAAAATTTTGAATTCGTAAGAATAAATTTTCGAGAACTAACATACCGATAATGGTAATAAAATCAACCTGAATTTACTTGGTTTTTAAGTTTTACGAAAGCGATGTGAAAACATTTATCAATATGATGATTTGAACTGATTTTAGCTAAAATTTTCAAAACTCTAGCGAAATCATCCATTTTGTTGTCCATCGTTTCACAGAAATTGTTCCAATCTTCGTATTTGACGCCTTTAATTGATTTCTTTTAGAATCTCTTAACGAGTTTCTATAATCCATCCAAAAACTGTGTCTGCGACAAATATTAAAAATAACTCTAGTTACTCTCCGGAGATTAGGTAGGGTCAATGGAACCGATTTTTTCCGATACTTAGTTGGACATAATTTTTAATTAGTACTTAGTAGAAATACACAAAAAAAGGGGTTCATCATTACTTTTATTTGTATCCGAGCTGTACCACATCGTCTGTCTGACAAGTATACTCAAAACAGTTGGATTTAATTATAGGTAATTATGCGAGAAAATAAGGTTGGTTATCGGGTTTTTCAGTAGAATTCGACCGTGACTAGGGAATAAGACATGGAAAATGAAGAAGATAATAAAATTATTATGATGTGATTTTATAAGATTTGTAGCATTTTTTTTTGCATCAATACAATGTTACTTGGTGTAATTTGTCTTTTATTGTATTCTGACGTATAGCAGAATCTTAAAATCTTCTTGTAACGAGACTTTAATTAGATAAATTCTGAACCACCTAAATCGCGCCTTTTAAGCAGATAATTAATGAACCTCATTCTTCTTGTATACATGTTACATTTAATTTCTTGTGTACGACAATGTCCAGAGATATTCAAATTAATTTTATGAAAATTTGAAATATCTCCTGAACATATGAATGTAGAGATTTGGTGTGAAAGTAAAAAATATGCGTACGTATCTTATATACATCTATTTAGCATACTAGAAACATTTTAGATTGTACCGCAGTGATTGATACAAACAAAGTGCAAATCTTGCTTTAATAATGCTATGAGTATGAGCCGAACATGACCATCTAGGAGATCATTTTATGAAAAATTTAACTATGACCTAAACGTATGAAAATATAGAGATTTAGCGAGTATGTTTTTTTCTGGTGTATAGTTAAAGCAAAGTTAGATAAAATAAAGTAGTTTTTTAGATGTACGAAAATGTTTTACAATATTAATCAGATTGAGAATGTAACCGTAAATAGGAAGCTATAGGAGTTTCTGTAATAGGAGAACATGATCATCAGGAGGTCACTTTATGAAAAATTTTACTATCACCTGAACACGTAAATATAAAGATTTAGAGATTTGATTGTAAAGTAATATTGTAGGTAATTATAGTAGCATTTTTAAGTTTTTAAATAATATGAGTTAGTACTTACTCTTCGCAAACTTTTCCGTTGATGAGATCCAGAATCCTCAATAACTGGGAAAAGTAATGAGATGTGATCGTTTTTCCTTAAGTCAAACATTTTTAAGTTTAACAAAAATTAATAAATGTTCATCCTTGAGACACATGTGAAATGAAATCGTTTTTAAAATATTGAAAACATTTTTTTTATTTGTATTTTTTTAAAACTAAAACGAAAACTTTTGTAAGTATAACTAAAAATTTATTAAATTTAAATGAACCACACGTAGGTATTTTGCTAACATTTGGCGTGGCAAATAATTATTTTGAATTCCTATTTATTATAAATTTATTTAAATTTTATTTTAATTTATAACACTAAATTTTTTATTCTTCTTTTTAAATACTAGAAAACTAGTTTTATTTATTAACTTTTCATTGAATAGAGCAAAATAATTTATTATCAGTTTGGGAATTAAGATTTCCACGTCTCTTATTTTTTTTTTAATCTTTGGCAAATCTAATCAATTGAAAGGTAATTAATTAATGATTTGTTATTGAAAGTTGTGTAAAGTCAAAGTATTATTAGACCAAACAGACAATTATTAAAAAAAAAAAAAAAAAATCAACAGTAAAATTTATGGATTTTTCTAGCAATTCTGAGATTTTAAAAATATAAGAAATAATTCAGATTCGTGTGAAATTAGTACAAATCAATGAATACAATAAAAGAAACCAGGCAAAATTGTCACTATTCTTTAACATAATTAGTGCTGTATGCAGACAGTCTATGGACTATTACATTTTTTAAAGCATTCAATTGGTAGATTCCAAATGTAATCCTAGAGAGATAACTAGAATAAAGTTTCTAGAAACTTTCTATTGCACACATAGGCTTTTAAAAGTTTTTTTTTTAAATATATTTTGCGGTAACGAATCCCCAAAATATTAAAATAAGCTTATATTACTTTAAATTACTCTATACTAAACTACTCCATTATAGACATATATAGATGTTGTTAGTGATAAGTAAATTGTTGCCAATAAATGTTAATATTTAAATAATTTAAATACTAAAACACACATCACAATTCATAGATTACATTCATATATTAAACAATACTAGAAATTCACATTTTCTCATACAAATAATGTATCGATGACTGAATATATAAAATACTCGAATATGTCAAATTAATTCCTAGAAATTCATATAATTGTTATTGTCTTATTCAAGTTATATTGGAACTTGGAACCATCCAAGAATTTGGTATAAAAAAAAGAAAAACTACAAGAAAATATTTTAATCCATGCTCAATTTTCTACAAATCATTGAATTAAATTGATATGGAAATCCCAAAAGGATTGAAGTAAATGTGTTGTACCATAATTTTTATATGAGCATAGAACAACAGCAAATAAAATTGTTTTTATTTAAATTAATTTAAATGTATAATTTATAAATAAAATTAGTTTATTTTTTAAAA
>JANSTX010056998.1:0-24966 GCA_027564355.1 Penthetria funebris
AGTAACTCAATTGATAATGTTAAACTTTTGTGCCTATAATATCTTACTTACCACACCATTTTGTACACTAAAACCTAATTGATATTTTGTATTTGGTCGTTTTATTTTCACTTCAACAACGGGGGCACATGGTACAACCGTAAATTTAACAACAGTTTGTGTTTTTGTATTTTTTATGTAATTCTGACATGTTGACAATGGTAAACCAACTAAACTCATACCATTTATGGCAATTATTTGATCGCCAATATTAAGTTGGCCACATCGAGCTGCCGCACCCGACGATAATAAATTTGCAATAACAACAGTTGGCAACATTGAACCCCAACCAGATTCAACAATAACAACACCTAAAATTTCACCCTTTGCCTTTGGTACAACAACTTCTTTTTGTAATTCCTTTTTTGCAAATATTTCCAATTCATCGCCAAATATCTCTTGACTATTTAACACCTCTTGATAGTCCATTTCCTTCACAAAACTATGATCTTCAATTCCATTAGCTTTTAAAAATTCCATATAGGCAACTTGAAATGCCTGACCAATTGATTGTGCAATAAATTGAGCTTCATCACTTTCAAAAACATGACAAATCATTTTTGGTGTTCGATTCGGTTTCGGTGCATCGTCAATTTCATTTGGTACAAAACGGCGACGTGCCATCAACACAACTAAATCACCAATATCAGCAATATAAGAAATTGTTCGCAATGCATGATCCATCATTATTTCTTTGAGATCGGTATTAAGTACCATAATTTTTTCAGTTGATATAAATAAATCAACATCGGTACTTGGTTGAACTTCACCGTCAGGAGCCTATATAGTTTTAGAGGAAATTGAATTATTTTATATTTATTATGTTATAATAAAATTAGGGTACTGAATTAAAGTAGATAGGTATTATATGTATATTGTGGGAAACGAACGTTCGGTATTTTAAACAAAAAAAAAACTCGTTTTTGTCACATCATAGAGGTAAACGGGTGAAAAAAAAGTGGGTTAGAAGAATAAAGTAAAATACACAATATATTACACTTTAAGGACCTATTTCAAAACGAATGGTTTGAAAACTCGAATAAATTCCACTTAGGTATATTGTATATCATATCTGACTGAATATACTCGTAGTCTGACCAACAAGATAGGTATATTGCTAACAATGAGGAAATGAATTATTGAAAATGGATACCACTAATAGGGGCACAACTTTGACAATGCTAAGTTAATAATAAAAATAAAACTAAAATTACTTTTATAAAAAGCTTGAATTAATTCTTTTATGAAGATAATTTCTAATCACAAATTCTACTTACCAATGCCTATATTGATGATATCAAGCAAAATTTAATGAAAAAGAAAAAATAATTAATGAAATTTTGTATAAAATCAATGATACTTTTTATTTATTAGCATCATAATATTGAAACTACTAAAAAGTTGAAAATATGTGCTAAACAATTGGTTTAGTTATAGTAACATTAACAAATCGTACACAGCTATTGAATTTTATTCCATTTTTAAAAAAACATTATTAACCACATTTTTTTGATTTTTAAAAACACAATTAAAAATTATATGCAACACAAACAGATAAGACTAACCTTAATTCTAGATACTGCTTCTTCGGCTTGTAACATTCTAGTTGATTTTGTAGGTTGTCCTTCACACACAAGTTGAGTAGATCCTAAATATCTAGCACGAAATAGCACCCCTTCGATAAGAACTATGTATGAATATTTAAAAATTAGAAATATTTGATTATTAATTAAAATAAATAAAATAATAATAAAATTAAAGAAAAATCTACCCTCTTTATTCTTGGATTTTTTCTTTTGATCTGGTTCCTTATCGATCACATGAAAACAAAATTCATTTTAGATAAATATGGAAATTAATAAATAATAAATTACGATTACTTTTTCATTCTCAGATTTTTGTGATCCACCTGGACTCTGATCATTTAACGCCAAATCTGCAGAAATAATATCCGGTGATTTTTCACCATGTTCTGGTGAAGATAATGAACTGCCAATATCTAATAGTTTACTTGTAGAATTTTTTGAAATAATTTCCTGTGTGCTTGGTAACACCGTAATAATATTCGGTCTTAATGTCGGATTCGAATTATTTTGTTGAATGATTGGTGAAAATTTGGATAATGATGTTGTCAATAAAGATCGCTGCTTTCGCTCACACCAATTCTAATAATGATAATAGTATGTATATTTATGTTAATGAAATAATTTTTTATAAAAATATAATCCACTTACTTTGTCCTCATAAAATCCATGTTCCATGTGATCACGTTGATGTCCTAGTAAACGGTCTGTTTCAAGATCTGTATCCGGTTCTTCTTCATCGCCACTCAAATTTTTCGGTACAATATTTTCCGATGTAACACTTTCAGCTGTCGATTCCGAATGTCTGAAATTTTATGATTTATCATCATCATTTTCCTAATCTTTATGCTATAAGGGAGCAATTACAATGTTAATTTGTCGCTTCTTAGATATACTCGTTTGGTGACATCAAACATAAACCGAAAAACCATATTAGTTTTTAATATATACTATAAAACACGAAGTTGGTCGGCGAAAGATTTGAATAATTCGTTAAGAGTGATACATTTTTTTACTAATTATATAGTGGAATGTGAACCGGTTGGAATCTCATTAAATTCCATCGTGTTTTGTTTTATTCAAACCACTAGTTTTGTTTTTTATCATTAAGCGAAAATATAATCTAAAAATTCGGTTTGCAATGTGTGTGACCTGTTTAGTAGATATTTATTGAATTCCACAACTACCTAATTAATTATGGTACCATTTATCTATATTGTTATGCACCTTGTTTCAATGGTTACACTGCTAATGAACGAACTTTAGCGTAGCTGACGTCTTTATTGACATCTAAGCTGTGTTATCAATTACTTGATTTTGAATTTATATTATTGCATTAGTTAACACACATATAATATAGTCAAATATTTGCCATATCCAATGAAAGATAATTTACGACTAAAATAAAATCAAAATTAAATTAATTTTCTCACCTTGGAATCCAAATTGGTGAACCAATATCTGGTGTACTTAAAATCTCTGGCATTATTTTCTTTTCCACTGGTGATGGTAAAGCTTTTGTACGCTGTAATGTATTTTTAATATCTTTAAGTGCTGCTTGAACGTCTGACGTTGACGATTGTGAGATTGTATTAAGTGACGGTTTCCGATGTGGTGCAGGTGCTGGTGGTGGTGGTGTTAATTGTACTGTATCTAAAAATAATAGAGAAGTTTTGTTTTTAATTTAATTAAATAAGTTCAATAAATATTTAATTTACTACAATATTAACAAAAATAATATTTATATATATACTTATGGAATATAAGGAATCTAATTCAGGATCAATATTTTTAAATATCTTATTTTTAGGACTTTGCAATAAACTATCTCTTGTCTCACTAAGTATACGATTTTGTTCACGTAATCCTTCTTCTTTTGCATTTAATTCATCTTTAACATATGTTGAATTTGAATTATTATGGTCATCAGCAATATTATTGTATACATTTTCAATCATTTCAATTGGACTATTTGTTTTTATCATCAATTCATTATTGTTATCAATTTTTCGCATATCCATTAATACTGAAATACCAGTTGGATTATTATTTTCAGTATCTGATGCATGTCCACTGGATAAACCATCCTCAAGTATTGGCATGCTTGCATAATATTTTGTATAATTTTGTGGATACATATTTGTGGTGGTGCTACCATTAAAATCTCCCGATAAACTATCTAAGTCACCACAATTTGAATCGTAATCGGTGGTCTCTGGTGAATAACGATAACATCTTGAGTCATTACGATTATTTAAATTACCAATAACTCCGACAACACTAACACCATCAACACCAACAACACTACCAACACCACCACTACCACCACCATTATCATCATTATCGCCTCTAACATCGACATCGTCATCATTATCCAATATTATGTCGCCAACACCACAAACACCATCATCATCACCACAACCGCCACTACTTCGACTAGTCGAATCTAAGAAGTAATCTACATCCTTATGATCAATTCGTTCAATTTTCTTATTATTATCGAATGCATTTGATTTAGGTGAACAATAATATTGTGATTGTGTTGTTGGATATTCATCAATTTCAAAGGGACTAGTTGCCAATCTTTGTCCAATATACTTTGTAAAACTTTTATCTAAATTCCCTTTAAACTCATAATGGATATCCTATTTAAATTAAATTTTAATACATAAATTAGTAAATGTAATTAGCATAGAATAATATTATAATAATTTAAAATATTACAATGCTATCAACGTCACTGCCATTCTCTAGAATACGATCTTCATTGCCAGGACATTTAAAAAATTCTTCGAGCACTTTTCTTGTTTCAGAAAACTCATATAAATAATCAAATGTTGCATTTCTTGGTTGTTCTGATAAAAATTCGGACATTGTACCTATTTCGGAAACATCATTACTTGTATCGTCAGCATTATTAAATTGGGTTACCGTTGACATTGTCGGAATTGTCACTTCATTTGTGTGTGCTAAAATTCTCTGTAAAAAATTTCATTTAAGAGATATTAATAATATAGGCATTGTGTGATAGTTTTATGGAGTGGAGAACTTTCAATATTTGGGCAGCTACTTGCAAAGCATAGTTGTGCTGAAATACGTATAATAATGAGTCTACTACTAGTGTAACAGATAGATTATTATCCGTATTATATACTTCTCTGTATATATATTCTTATCAAATGCATCTTAAATTTAGTTGGTGATGCTTCAAGGTTAATCTTTAATGTGACTTAACATAATTAAAGGTAAACTTTTAAGTTTGAAAGCGATAAGAACAAAAAAAATAATTTTAATGTACTTAATTTAAATGTCCGTTGCTTCCAATCAATAATTAAAATCAACATATTATAATGAAATTCAGTAGTTCCAGTTGTGCTAAGAGAATGATGAACATACCTGAGGAAATCCAGGACGTGGCATTATTGTTGTAGAATTTTTCAAATTTTGTGCTGCAGAATTGTTAACTATCAATTGTTCGTCAGTACATTGTCCCTGACCAAAACGACGTGGTGAACCTTCATATTCTAAAATAAATGCTTGAATTGAATACATTTATGTTTAGTAATTTATATTTATTTTAATTAACCCATAATTCCAGACATATTTTGTGCCAATTCATCACCAAATTTATCAGCTGCAATAATATGTTTTCTATCTAAATATTCATTTTCCTTTTGATAAGCATGTTGTAGTCTAGGTGCCGTATAATAGATGTTCTCATTATTACGTAATTCAGAATTATTTGCATCAATTTCGGAAGGTGTAATGCGTAAATCTGAAATAATGTTTAATTTTAGCATATTATTTTCCATTATTAGTAAACATAATTCGGTATAGATTCTCAGGGATATTAAAATTTCAATTAGATTTACATGAATACATGACTTACTTAATTCTTAATCAGTGTATTCAATTACAGAACCAATATACATTCTGAGAACAGAGAACAGAAATAATTATACATACTTGTAGCAATTCACTTAGAAATAAAACAAGAAATGCTGATAAATATGAATTCAAGACATACTGATATGGACAATATTCAAAATTTTGAATGAAAATTTAAAATGGATGATATCAAATAATTGCCTGTAGCATGTAATACCGAGTGAGACTCATGAAATATTTGTAAAGATTAACTATTGACTAAAAGGAGAATGGTAAAAAATAGATGAAAATATGAGAAAAGAGCAGAATCGATTTAAACATTTAATTTTAAATTTTACATACATTTTTTATTAAAGTGCAGCCCACTCCATAAGGTGGAGCAACCCCAAAAAATCAAATTAAAAATGTCTAACTAAATGATGGAGGGTAAATATCAGATGAAAATGTGAAGCACTGTTCCAAATTCGATGTTTAACATAACAAATTGATCTAACTATTCAGTCAATCACAGAAATGATTGAGAACCGAAAAAAAAGGAATAAATAACCCAATATTCTTGAGATCAATCATGAGATTATGGATATTTCTGCTGAGAAATCAGTTCTTTCAGAAAATCAAGAAAATTATCAGAAATTCAAATGGATAAGATAACTAGTCGAAGGACAGGACATTGACACCATCCTTTTGGCCTAACAAATATCGTGATCGAATGAAGGTAAAGATCAATTGAGTAATTTCGATAATAGTACCAGTAATGCATATAATAATAAAATGCAATAAATCTCAGAACGCAAATGGTTACGAAATGATGTGCAGATATGGTTAACATGATAAAAAATTAGGCCCGCGTTACTGATGCTGTGATTTATGGTATGGGATGCTCAAAGTATCATTCATAATGTACACATGCAATTATGATATCAATATACTTTCAGGTAGCTAAAAGGATGCCGAATTCTCTAAAAAACATAGCATGAATTCAAAACTAATTTTTGAGTGCGCTTCTAAATAGCTTGGGAAGACACAATGTTTTAAGAGTTTAATGGATGTCGACATCGAAGAGATATTGTGGTAACGAGAGACATAGATGAATTCAGTATTCATGAAACTAAATTCAATGACTTTCCGGCAAGCACTGACTTCTTTTCTCTGATCTTTTCCAATGAAACAGTATTCACTAAGAAATGATCAATATATATATATATATATATATATATATATATTTAAATTGATATAAAAAATATTATTTGCATAATTACTTTGCCAATTTTCACCAATATCATCAAAAACAACAACTTCGCCATCAGCAACAACTGCCATACTTGTATTTTGTTGTTGAACTAATTCTATAGAATTTTGTACATCAATGTGACTCACTGGACTGCGTCCAACTCGAATATGCTGTTTCTGATAATTACCTCTACAATCTGTTTCTGTTAAATCCGGTGAATTCAATACTGTACTGGCCGGTGTTGTATTTGGAGTGCGTCCAACATTTTGTGGTTCCCAACAGTTATTGTCCTTTGCAAATGGATTCTGATTTGAATGATAATAATTGGATTTCTTTTGAGAAGATCCATGATGCTTCTGGGAATAGGATGGCATTTTAAGTGTCGATTTTTTAAACAGTAAATTCCGTGTATGTCCACTGTCGTTCAATGAAAAATTATTTGAATTATTATAGTAATAAGATACTTTGTCATTGATTTGCGAATATTGTTGTTGTTGTTGTTGTAATTCTTGTTGTTGTTGTAATTCTTGTTGTTGTTGTAGTTCTTGTTGCTGTAGTTCTTGTTGTTGTTGATGTTGTTGTTGTTTTTGTTGTTGTTGTTGATATTGTTGTTGCTGACGATGTTGTTCTTCTTGTTGTGGTTGTTGTAGTTGTGGTTGTTGATGTTGTGGTTGTTGATGTTGTTGCTCTTGTTGATGTTGTTGTTGTTGATGTTTTTGTTGTTGTTGTTGTTGTAGTTGTTGTTGTTGTTGTTGTTGTTGTTTTTGTTGTTGTTGTTGCTCTTGTTGATGTTGTTGCTCTTGTTGTTGTTGTTGTGGTTGCTGTACTTGTTGTAGTTGTTGTTGTTTGTGCTGTTGTTGTAGTTGAGGTTGTTGTAGTTGTTGTTGTTGTTGTTGTTGTTGTTTCAGTAGATGTTGATGCTGCTTATGATTTTGCTGCTGTTGTTGTTTCACTAGGTGTTGTTTTTGTTGTAGTTGATGTTGTTTTTGTTGTGATTCAGATGGTTTATGTTCAGATTGTTTCGTTAAAAATGGATTTGTTCCAATATTTGGTGATTTTGTTGGTGCTGATGATTCTGAAGATAATGAAGACGTTTGTGGAGAAATTATAGTTGCTGTTGTATCAACTGTGTTATTATTATTATTGTTAATATTATTATTATTAATATTATTATTGTTATTAATATTATTATTATTGATATTATTATTCATTAGATTTAAATTGATATCATTTTTAGGACGACACTTTGGAAATAATATTGATAATTTCTCATTTAGTGAAGTTGCTGATGAATCACCGGAATTATTATTTAAATTATTATTGGTTATTGTTGTAAGTGTATTTATAATTGTTGGTGCTGTTGATGATAATGGTGACAATGTTGATGTCAATAATGATGATGACGATGGTGCTTTAAGGGAATCCGTCGACGTGGAAGGTATTTTATTTTCTTGTTGTATTGTTGTACTAACCATTTTCTTTCAAATAAACCTAGAAATTAATTATTGCATTCTATAGATGATGATTTGTTAAGCAAAATGAGTGCTAATTTATTTATTAACATTTGGTAATTCAAGACGAACTTATAATTTAAATGAGAATTTACCACATTTAAAACAATTTTGCGAACTGATAGTCAAGGTAAAAGTGTATAACAACTAGGAACATACGACTGTAGTTTGGTTCCAAATCTAAAATATCTAATGTATAACATACATTTATATATATTTTTAGATATATATATATATATATATATATAAATAATAAAAAATACACATGTAAGGATATAACTTTGAAAAAAATGAGGAACTTCTACAAAAACCAAAAAAACTATAACGAATATTACCTCTACTTCTAATAAATTTCAAAACACATTTCAAAATTATATCAACCTATTATTATTTCACTTATTTTCGAAAAAATAAGTAAAAACTATACTACAAAAAAAAAATCTACCCATATATACAGTTTTGTTGAGGGTTGAAAAATCAATATTTGAACTTTTTAACATACATTGGGTTCAAACATATGCATATACATTTATATAGGCACAAACAAAAATTATCCTTTTTCCCTTTATTTTAAGTACATTTATTTTTTTGCTTGCAATTAAATCCTGTTTTCTTACAACAATATCATCACACATTAAACAACTAATTAATATGATATCACCAAATTATTAAAAAAAAACAAACAATATTTTCCTCACTTTTAAAAGTTTAAGTTTTCTTTGAATTTTCTCATTTTCATTTACGTGTTAATTTTTTAGTTTTCGTGAAAATTTTCTGAATAATATGAACTGGACTTATATTGTAAAAAATAGGACGACAATGAAAATGACGAACTGTACCACCAACGAGACATGAAACTTTGATATTGCACGACGTTTCTCAAATGAATGGAATTTTTGTGGAAAATAATCAAAAGGAAACGACGTACGCTGTTCTTGGATATTATAAAGGGGAAGCCCATTTGTGTGTATATTGCTTATAGAAATGGGGTGAAATTATCACCCAATTAATTTAATATTTAAATTAAATATCAGGCACTGGTATCAAATATATATATTCAATGCTAGAAATAATCAATAATACGACTGATATCGGATATAGTTAGCAAATGAGCAATATTTCCGTGCAGACAACCAAGTCAGGTTGATGTTGTATATACCTTAAGGGGAGAATGTGTATCTATTTAAAGTCCAATACAATAAATTAATCTAACAGCAGTATTGCAGTATGCCAATCCATACTGAAATAAAAGTAAGAAGCTATATATAATTATCTCTTTGGTCTAGTTGAACGAATGTCGGCTACAAAACAAACTCTGCTCCAAGTCATGGTGAAATTCATATTATATTTCCCATATTTAGAAGCGTAGGTTTTTTTATGGTAATTCTACATAACTTGTATCTCTCTCTATAAGTGATAATACCTAGCTGAATATAAACAAAGATCATTGATATTATTATGTACGATAGGAACCATGCATTCAAAGGTAACAAGCTATCATTATACATAATGTAGAATTAGTACTGTGCATTCCGTTGAAAACAGAGATTATTGTACATGCTCATCTTACACAGGGATATGATTCATGTAAACACTTTAACGCATAGTATATCATATTATGTATACCCGATCTGCTTGAAAATGTCAACTTTACTAATAACATTTGTATAATATCGCAAATTGGGAGACATACAAGAATCAATCTGAGTAAAATTTGTTAATCGGATTCTAGAAAATGATGTTGTATTTGTCTCGAGTTTGAACATCTGATTTTTTCGGACATGATCATTTCTTTATGACAATGAAATTATATAACATAATGAAGAATACAAGTATTCATTCCATAAAAAAAAAAAGTTCTACCCAATCAGCACTGGCATGATGAGATACCTTTGTGTTCGACATACACGAACTACATTATTATATGGACGAAATTGGAAAATTCGAATTGGTAAACATATTCTTGGTTCATCGATTATTATGAAGAAGTAATGAATTTCGTGAGATATGTTAATGGTTTACGATTCATAATATTGACAAATGTGAACGAACGAAAATCATACATCGGGTCTAGACATTTAAATAACTAAAAAAGGAAACAATATTAAAATGCAAAATAAAAATAAATTTCAATGTATCCCACAAGTGGATATGCAACTTTGAAATTTATTCCTTACAAGTATACTATTTATAATACACTCGTTTGATATACATCATTGTTGAAAAGGATGCAATTACGTATATATATATATATATATATATATGTATATTACATTATCTGCTTTTTCTAATTGTATATAAGAAATATATATGTTAAAGATATGTACATACGTTAGATGTCTATCTATCCTTGTAAAATTTATAAAACTTTAATATCTTTACATTTAAACATTCCAGAATAGGAATCAAAATAAGGATATTTTATTAAAATTTTTTGCTCTTTTCTAAACATCCCTAAAATATACTCGCGTATGAATTATAGCCTCTCTTAAATTATTTCCATAGAAACAGTAATTTGGTTTCAATCATCTGCTCTGAATTTAATCAGGACGAAAACTTTCCAAATTTCATCAAAACGAAAAATGTCGATTAATAAATTAAAGTTAATTAATTGATTTAATCTTTGAATTTAATAAAACTAATATTTTAACAATTTAAATAACAAAATCGAAAATTATCATAACAATACAAGATTTGGTAAAGCTTTTTAAAATCTACTTTCATTCATTCATAAAAGGAAATTGTTATCATAAAATCACAATAAATTTGTGTATGGTGAGTTGCGCATCCCATACTCAAATTCATTCAGAAGATTCAAAACCATCAATAAATGCATGCGTGAAAAAGGACGACAAATGACTCGTTGATTGTCGAGGACCAAAAAAATATACGAAAAATAATTGGTAGACATAAAGTTTTTTTTTTTCGCACAAAAGTTTTCCTTTAAATAGTTGTGACATTAACTTTTATACAAAAAAAAAAAAGGAAAATTGTATTTTTACAAAATAAATACATATTAAAAAATATCGAAAAAAAACATAAAGGATATTTTCAAAGGTTTTTCAGTGATTAAATTATGAGTTTTCGTTATGCCAAAATCAGTTGAAACATCCGAAACGGATTTAAACGCGGAAAATCAAGCAGATTTATTGGAACAAAGCCTGAATATTGGGAAAAAATATCGTCATCAAAATTACAGTAAAAACATTTACATAGGGACGAAAAATGCTGAAAAATGGGAGCTTACAAGAGTTAAACTTTCATATAAAAATGATGTCGAATTTGTTAGTCATTTATTATCATTAGCTGAAAAGGATTTCTTAACTAGTGATAGGTGACTTTTATAAACAACATTAATTAATATCCTTAATATTTTAATATATAAATATATTATAAATACAATTTAAAATATGGTAAATTTTCTTCAGATTACACACAGTTATGATTTGTTGTGAAATTCCAATAGACTCAAAGTATTTATTCATTTTCTTTCCAATTAGACAATAATCGTATCAATTTACTATAAATACATTTTAAAAAAGGATATTTATTTAAAAAGATTATTTTATTTATCAATATCATTTTAACATAGGGCAAGTGATAAAAAGTGCTACCGCCATTTCTTTGTAAAAAAAAAAAAGGATAATGAAAGTTTTGCTTCGTGTATGGTGTAAATGTATAGTGACTTAAAAAATTTACCACAGTCAAGGACATAATAAATGGCTATGTAAAATCAAGTCAATTTAATGCATTTTTGCTTTAAGTACTTATATCGACTCTAGTGTCGATTCAATGTTTTTTGAAAATTCGAAGCAGTGAGCGTACATTGATCTATTTCATAAGCAAACTTGCAGCTATCTCTGGTATTCTATTTGTAAATTTTTCATGCAGGCAGATATCTGTTTATTTCTTTGATAGACGTGATTTTCGTGAAAACCGTTTGACACAAATTCCACTTTTAATTCTACAAAAACTCTTAATTGATGTTCTCTTTGATTTATTGGAACTGAGTATTTCGTTTCTCCACACCCATTTTTATAGACTCGGCATTTTTTCAATTCATTCAAGCTTATTAGGTTCATAATAATTCTTCTCTAAAATTATAGTTGCAAGACAAAATTAAATAAATTTTATGGCTAGATGCAGCTATAGAGCGATATTCCATCAGTTTTTAAAAAATCAGACATGGTGCTTACTTGTAAATTATCTATGTAAAATGTTTCTAAATGTATGATAGTATACACTGATTATTCCATAGTTTTAATGTCTTCTTAATGGTTTGACGTTACTCCCCATACATTTATTATTGCCTACTAACATAATCATTTTGAATATTATTTTATCTTCATAAGAGGCCATCATTCGTCGTATAAGTAATTTCAGGAAATTCCTCTGTTCATTTTTAAATTATTTTTTGGAGAATTTTGTGATATGTAAATTGTTTTCAAAATTTCTAGATTTATAGTAGCTTATAGGTTTAGTTGATATTATAAAACAACTTTAATTGGCTACCTTGAACCATGAACTATGAATAAATAGTAATGTTGCGTGAAATCGTGGTCGACCACTTGGTTATTGGTTGTTCAAAATGATTTCAACAGATTATATGCATAGAAACTTGTAAAAAAATAACTGAAATTAATTACCGTACTGAGAGTTATGTGCTTGAAACCATATATTATAGTTTGTATGAATGATTTAAATTATACATAATACACAGTTCTGTAACAAACTTCTTTTACATTTCCGAATCCCAGATTATATATGAACATATGATGGGGTTCAAAAGTATTAATTCATTTTTTTCTAGGCAATCAATTGGCAATAGCAATTTTCCAATACATTTGGAACAAAATCTAAATTCAAAATTATTAAATGAACTTACAAAATCCTCAGATCATGATAGTAAATCATTTAGATCAGTTAAAAAGGTTAAACGTGTACAATTTCAAGATGTAATTGTCAATGGATTGAGTGGTAATCAAAAGTCAAATACCAATAATAGTAAGAATCATCATTTCTCTGTCTTACGAAAAATCGAACAACAATCAAATTTTTCCGTATTAAATCAAAATTCACAAGATGCACAAGATAATTCACTAAGTACCATCGATGAAATCTATAATCAAAATAATGTTCCCGAAGTATTGGATTGTAGAATAGCTGAAAAAATTAAAATCGAATTAGAACAAAAATTAGTGGTTGAAAATGATCTAATTCGATCAGTTGAACTACAGAAGAATAATAATATTATAACAAATAATAAGATCTTATGTCTTAAGACAATACCAAAGTCTGAGAATATTAAAATTGATGATTATGGTGATAATGATGATAATGATGATAATGATGGTAATAATAACAATAATAATAACAATAATAATAATAGTAATAATAATAAGGATATTATCCGGAAAATTTCAAAGAAAAAAAAGAAATTAAAAAGCAACGACTCAATTGAATTGATAAGCAAAGAGGAATTTAATCTTTCAACTTCATTAACTGAAAATTATGGAAAAATTATGAAACATTCTATTCATAATAAACATGATATTCGTAGGGCTCCACCGCCACCACTGCCACCGCCACCATTACCACCACCAGCACAAGCACCACAACCATCACAACCTCCACTAGCATCACGACCACTTTCATCGTTAAATGATGTAAATCCTGCAGCACAAAATTCAAATGAACAAAATAAAGATTTCAATGAAGAAACAAATAACAATTCCGAATTATTATTAGAAAGTGATAAAAATTATGACAGTGATGAAGAAGATTATGATAGTGATGATGTTGAATATTCTGATGATGAAATGGACAGAGAAATTGAAGAGGATAATGTTATTGAATCTGAAATTGAAGATGATAATGCGTTTAAAGATTTTTGTAGATATTGTATGGCAGATCATGGTCAAGAGGAATGTCCATTTGTGATTTCAACTGTAGAAATCAATGATAAAATTAATTTAAATGATTGGTTAATAAAATATCAATCACAACAAAATATATTGAATACAAAAGATATAATTAAGGAAGAAATGGTCGAGGATGTTGACGAGAATGATGAAGATAGTATAGTTGGTGGGGAGACAGACGATTCAGACTTAGAAACCGAAGACAATAATGACAGACAAAAAAATGATAATTCGAATGTAATTGCTTCTTATTCAGAAATATCGTTGCCCATTGAATTTGAATTGAGACAAATTATCGGCGAACAAAATTTGGGCATTTTCACAAGATCACCAATAAATAGGTATACAAAGCTTGGGCCGCTAATGGCACCAATAATTACAGAAGTTAATATACCAGACGATTGTAAAATGCAATTTATTATTGAAACATATGATGGTAAAAAGTCAACATTTTATTCAATAAAAAATAAAAACGATACAAATTGGTTACGTTATGTAAGACCGGCACCAAATCGTGATTCTAGAAATGTGGCAATAGTTTGTATAGATAAAAATATATATTTTATAACATGCATCAATTTGGATGATGGTTGTGAATTACTTTATTGGAGTGATGATTGCAATTCAGCATGGGGAAAGAAAAAAATTGAGAAAATGAGTAATGACATATTTCAATTATAAATTAATTAATACCACATTTATTTATGTTTCCTTTTTCATTGCAATTTTTTTTAGATTGTGGTGGGTGTAATATAAAATTTGATCATCCCTTATATTATCGAACACATTGTTCAGCATTTCATGATCCTGGGTTTAGTTTAACAATTAGAAAATATCATTGTAAGGTAAATGCATATTATATGGGTGACATACATGAGATTAAAAAGATTTTGGATCATTTTTGTATATTTTAAAAAATTATCTAAAGATAAGTTAGTCGGTCAAGCATTAAATTAAATATTGAAGTGAAACATAGGTGATAGTGATTTTCGCAGTCATTATCTCGATTTTTATTCCGCATGTAACCATGCTCTCAAACTATCAAATTGAATTTTTATCCATAAGGACGATCAAATTTTCACTTATCCTGAGCTTTAATCACTTAGAGATAAATATGCGTTCAATTGTAATAATGTTTACCGGCCACTTCATTCATCATCTTACCAGCAGACAATTTAATTAACGATAAATACATTAGATGTCCTATGTTTGTTTAACTTCATAATAGACAATCATAGTCACTATTTAACACGTGAGCCTAAACCATTGTATTCGTGGTTTTCCAGAAAATTCTTGGGTGAAATTTGATGACAATAATCTATGAGAACAATTCGCATTAATAATTATTCAATTCATGAAAAAAATGTTAACTCTTTTATATTTACAGATATGTGGCCATGCAGTACTGGGAAAAGAAAATATTATGAAACATGCGGCACAAATGCACGATGGTAAAGGTGCATATCAATGTCAATTTTGTAAGAAATTTTTTTTACGCTTAAATTATTTGGAAATGCATCGAACTTATGGTTGCAGTGCAAATCCACAACGAGCAAGACCATTATGTGATTTTTGTGGACGGAAATTTTGTCAACCACAAAAATTAAAAGTACACATTAAACGAATGCATAGTGGTAATTTGGAAAAATACATTTAAAATTGTTAAAGTTTCAAAACTAATTAAAAATTATCAATTTAACCAGATATAGCAGATGTTTTAAGAGATTTCCAATGTAAATTATGCTCAAAATTGTTAGGTTCACGAGCGGCACTGCAACGACATTCGAAAGAAGTACACAGTCGAAATTCAGCTGTGGTCAGTTGTCCTAGATGCCAAAAACTTTTTCAAAATAGAAGTAATTTAAAAATTCACATGTTAACACATTCTGGTGTACGACCATTTAAATGCATTGAAGGCGAATGTAATGCAGCTTTCACAACCAAACAATGTTTACAATTTCATTATAAAAAAGTGCATAATTATTCACAAGAGAAAATACCGAAAATTGAAAGAAGTGTGGCATACACATTTGATGCATATTCAGGTGGAATGAAAGTACAACATTTAGGTTGGTATTTCAAATGAGAAAAAATTCTGAATACTTTAATAATACTTTCATATATAAGTCCCATACTCATTATAATTTATTGCATATTTTTTCAATGATGACGGTAAAAAGAAACGAAAAACACTTTAACGGTTACGATAAACGTAATTTATAGTGCTATTTTTACTCCAATTTCATTTAGTTTTAATATTCTCGAAGCTATATAAATTCCCTATTGACATTGAGATTGTGACGAAGAAATTTATAAACGTTTGTTATATTTGTCCATCGTGATTTGCCGTACAAATATTTACTGAATGTAGATTTTAGTGCCCAAAATATAGGAATCATTATTTATCGATCATAACGTAAGACCTCGAAAATCTCACTGTTGAATTCTGGTGAAGAGGCTAAGAGTGATCTCTTGAGTACTGATTTAAATATATGCATCGTGTTTCATTAGAAACCTTACGATATTAACTTTATCATAATCTCTGAACTGATTCTATTATTATTAATTAAAGGGTCAGACAATCAAATTTTAAAATATTTTTCCAGTATGGATACTCTAGTTTTTATGTGTTTGTATTCCACTTCTATATGATGCTGTAACATAAATTTATTCATTGGTTTTTATGATAGTATTTATGTTATGTGCATGTCTACTTATTTAATATTCTGTAACAATATTTTTAAATTTAAATTTTCAGAACAAATTCCAAGACGAAGACGTAAAAGTTTGGATGATCAAAGTTCAATTGTAAGTTCTGCATTGCAGGATAATAGAAGTGAAACCGATTTCTCTGAGGACAATAATTGTGAAAATTTTAAAAAATCTGGAAAATCAATAAGTAAATTATGTAAAAATGAACCGAATTTATCTTTGCTATCCAATAATTTGACAATACTGGAACGAAATGTGAAACAGAAAAGACGTGGTAGGAAACCTAAATTGAGTAAACTGGACAAAACTAATGAAACTTCCATTAATGAATATCAACGGAATAATAACATTATTAACGATAATATGGATGACATTTCTAATCAAAAAAATGATGATCATGATTTGTAAGTATACTAGACACATATGTCTGTTGATCATTTGTATATAAGACTATAAAATATAATAAAATTATTCTTACAGTTTACAAACGATAAAGCAAAGGCATCAACAAAATAAGCATTTAAGTTTAATTGAATCATTTTTATCAACTGCAACACCTCGTACCTCAACATCAAGTATTTCACCAGAAGATTTACAACCAAATGATGACATTGATCTCGAAAATACTAATAATTATAAAATACCAATATCGAATAATACGAAAATAAGAGACTTAAGTATTGCAGCTGCTGCTGCTGCTGCAGCTGCCGCTGCTAATACTCAAAATTATGTTACAAGTAAAGGCAGTCGAAAATGGTTAAGTCGAATGGATGAACAACAATTATGTCCCAGTAAAACAATGAATTCATCTAATAGAGATTTTTTATCGAGATTAATTTTAAATGGTCAAAACCAAAGTAATGATAATGATATTGAAGATGATGAAAATTCATCTTATCTAGATGTTGTTGCTACAAATAATGGAATGTCACAATATCAAAATTCTTTACACAATCATGCACCGAATGATAATGAAAATAATTTAAATCAAATACAACATTTACCATCATTACAACACTTACATCCCCAAACATATATTGGATCTTATTATAATAATAATAATAATAATAATGTTAATCATCTTAGTGGCATTAATAGTAATGGTACATCAATAGTTAATAGTGCCCGTATTATATCGAATGCAACAACATCCACATCAGCCGCAAGTATGCTAGTCGAAGCAGCATTAAATTCCGTTGGAAATATTATTACTGACGATGATCGTCATGATGCAATTTCAAAGAATTCTAATAATGATTTGGACCCAACAAATAGTGACCATTTAAATCGATCTATGAATGTTGATATTAATGTAATTCAAAATGATCAACCATCATCACATGATACATCATCAATGCATGATAATCATTATAATTCAACAACAGAAAATGATCATGATCATTTAAATTCATTAGAAAATGAAATTAAAATAATAAAAAATTTAAATAATTATCCATTAGAAATGACACCAATGCCATCCGCTACTTCATCAACATCACATTTTGCAACCAGTAACACAAGTTCATTGCATAATAATTTATCGAATCAGACACCAACACATTCTTCACCACATGAAAATAATTTATCTCAGGAAAATGAAATTGATGTTGATTCGGAAGCTACACCAGTACGAACATTAATTGAATCATCAACTGATAATAAACGATATCAAGATAATAATGATGATTTTAATGAACAACATCAACAACCATCACCGTCAACCCCTCAGCCATTATTATCACCAATTGAACGTGGTGGTGACTATGTAATGTATAATTCTGCAAATAATATTAGTAATCACATACCATCTTCACCATTATCAACAATGCAACAAAATTCAACAAGACGTCATTATCCCGATCATGAATTAATTTCGCCAACGTCATCATCACCGCCACGGTACGATTTTGGTGGTGTAGATATGTGTCGAAAACGTGAAATTATGGACAATGAAATAAATATTCGAAATCATCATCACCATCACCATAATCATAATCTTCATAATAGCCATCAACACCAACAATTATCACATCATCAACCGAGTCTATCAAGTGATGAGGAGAACAGTATAATGGCACAAAATTTAAGTATGGCATCGACTAATCATAATGCTAATAATAGTAATAATAATAATAATAATAATAATAATAGTGATAGTGAAGAAATTCGCATGAAATTTAATTCACCACAAATGGATTTAATGTATTCCAAATACGAAAATG
Source organism: Penthetria funebris (assembly GCA_027564355.1). Classification (NCBI taxonomy): domain Eukaryota; kingdom Metazoa; phylum Arthropoda; class Insecta; order Diptera; family Pleciidae; genus Penthetria; species Penthetria funebris. Next base: position 19,108 of record JANSTX010056998.1, read on the forward strand.
CAAATAATAATAGCTCAAATGTTGATCTGTCTGATTTAAGATCAAAATATATGGAACAAAATTTAGAGATTTCAAATTTTCGAATAAATGGCAGCAATGAAACAATAAATGATTTACAAGGTTTAGATATGTCATCAAGATCAAATTTAAATCCTGGATTTCATCATAATTTTCAAATGCATTCATCACCATCAAATACAAATTTAAATGTAGGACGTTACCATCATCATATATATGATATACTTTCGGAAAGAGAACAGCAACAACAGCAGCAGCAGCAGCAACAACAACAACAACTACAACAACAACAACAACAACAACAACAACAACAACAACAACAACAACAGCAACATCAACACCCTCATCAACATCAGCATCATCATCAACATCATCAACAACAACAACAACAACAACAACAACAACAACAGCAACATCAACAACATCAACAACATCAACATCAACAACAACATCAACAACAACAGCAACAACAACAACAACAGCACCAACAACACCAACAACACCACCACCACCAACAACAACAACAACAGCAACAACAACAACACCAGCAACAACAGCACCAGCAACAACAGCAACAACAGCAACAACAGCATCATCATCTACAACAACAGCTTCAACATCATCACCAACAACAATCCGAACATTCTCATTTACAACATTCACATATGCAACATTTATTACAACAAGAACAAATTACACCGGAACTTGATCAAGATCAAGCAACGTCAGTTGATTTAAGTCGTACGGCCAATTATGTTGTACCATCACCACAACCATCATCATCATCACATTTATCATATCCGCATACACATGCTGATATGTTACGAATGACTTCTTTGGATGCATCACCATCAAATAGTGGAACCGCAAATGGTTTAGTTGTTACCACAGCCAATAATAGAACATTTTTACCATCTCAAATTCAACAAAATGTACGTGATGAAATCGAACAACATCATCATCGTTATTTGACATCGGCTGCTGCTGAACAACATCGTTTATTAACAACAAATAGTACCGAACAACAAATGGCAGCGGTAGCTGCCGCAGCAGCAGCAGCTGTTTCCAGCACCAATCATCGTTTATTAGTGGATCCAACACATTTACTAATGGAAAACACTCGTTTATTATCAAGTGCTGCAGTTGATCAGTCAAGAATATTAGGTGAAACACAATCAAATCGTCATATGGTTTCACCACGAGGATTTGGTGCCTATCATCAAAGTAATTATCATCATCACTCTGTTCGACCTGTTATAACATCACCAAATCATCATTCAAATTATCATCATCCATTTCCAACATATTATTAATTGGTATATTAATAATTTTATAGTATTATTAGAATGTTATGTAATTAGTGTTCATTTTTTTTTTTTTCGTTAACATACAAAGTTAATAATTACTATGAAATTATTAGTTTGAAGTTGAAATTGATGATTATGTGATTAAATACAGTTATATTACCGCTATATTATCATAAGGATTTAATATTGTAAACTGTAACAATTAATAATATTATAAAATTTAGACGATAAATTACGCCACAAATAGAGATGTCAACTGCAATAGATAATAAACTGCGTGTTTGGAAGGACATTAGTAAATGGAGTGACCGTGACTAATTTTTAAAGATGGCTCTGCTTAACATATATTTGACGTTGCACTTACGTTGAATAGAATAAATTTCCGGATGGATTTATGTGACAATTACAATTGATAGTTTATGAACTTGAATTAGTTAGTTCTCATAAGTTAAATATTATCTATGTTACGAAATAATATTCTAATATCTAATTGTGGTTGATAAAAAAAAAATTAGCCGCAATGTTCAAAATATAGTACACTCGATTTACATTAAGTTCGTTAAGGTAGTTACTGATCAACAAATGAGATAATCGTATTTGCAAGCTTTTAGATGTGTAGTGTGAATTTAATTTTTTAGAACACTTATTTTGGTACTGGTATAATTTAATTAAACTATAGACTAAAGACGCTGACTGTTGGAACATCGCATATTTTTTGATCGAATAAAATACAGTGGAAAAGCATGGTGTGTAACTGTTTGATCCTTAAACTTAAAAATCGAACACACTTAGACCATTGGAATCAAATAATTTGGTTGGTAATAATATGATGATCTAGAGCAAGGATAAGACTGTCAACACAATATTTATTATCAACTTAGTAATTTCGTAGTAATAACTGTAAGGAAAAAGTGTTGAATTATTTAATAATCATATACTTTTATTATTATTTATATGATTAAATGCATGAATATTATATTAATACTAATAATGAAAGTGCATTGCTGGTAAATAATAAAACAAAAAAAAAAACAATTTTTTGCTTAAAAAACGCTTAGAATTTTTTATTTTTATTATTAAAATTAGGTATTTAAAATTTTAATGAAAAACAAATTATTGTGTTATTGTCGATATATGTTTTTATTTTAAAAAAGATTTTTGTTTTTAAAAAATACTATTTGCTGCGGCACTTTCAAAATAAAATTGTAAATTTAAATATTTTTATATAACCTATGCATAATATTAATAATAAAAAATTAATAATTTTTTTAAAAATAATTGTATACCATTTTAAAACTAAATATATATATATACATATATTATATATACTAAAATCAGAGTGCCAAATTTTAAATTTTTTTGTCGATTTTAATTTTTATAAAAAAAAAAATTATAAAAACGTTATCAAAAAAATACAAAAATTAATATTAAATATTACAAAAAAAGGAGCAAAATTAAAAAAACGAAAAACTAAACAAAAAGTCAATAACCAAAATTGCTTTTATTTTAAAATATTTCAAGTACAAAACAACAAAGTGGCACCAAAAACAAAAAAAAATATTGAACATTATTGACCAAAGGTTTTAATTATTAAAATAATGTATTAATATAATAATATTATAAACACAATAAGAAATACACTATCGTTTGTTTTAATTCATAAGAATTTGAAAATGTGTGTTCGTCAAAGAAGTTTTTTTTTTTCCAACAAGGAAATATGCTGATATCGGGTTCAAATTCCATCGAGGATTAAACGGTTTCGATTTACATTCCAAAGTACGGTAAAAGAATATATAAAGTTTAAATATAATCGGCGAGTTGCACGGAAAAGTTCACAACAGTTCTTCTAGAAATATGAAAAGTATAAATGATTCAACACTCGGAGTGACTATCTATAACCTATAGTGGAAACTGAAATATATATAGGATATAAATGCACAAATAAACTAAACTATCTGACATTAAATGAGATTCTGTTGGCATCATTGAATTTTGGACGACAAAAATAAAGAATGCCATATGCTCTTCAAAACAGGTCATTAAGATTAAGATTATAGCGCGAAGGTGCACAAACAAACCCAACTATCTATATTGTTACACTCTGTTTCCCTATGCAAAAGATGTACAAAATTGAATACCAAACCACACCGTTCTTGAAGTCGACTGCATTTCAACACCCTGAAAATATAACCTTGAAAGATGTGCCATTGTTTGAGATTCAGCGTTACAAAATATGTATTTATTCAATCTCTAACAGCTTGTTAAGATGGTAGTTGCACGATGATGTGGGTAATTTTTTCTTGTCCCAGCTTCTTATTGAATTTTAAAAAGATTTGGTTTTTTTTTGATTTTTTGAAATATTAGTACTCTTTTGTTATACCACTTCCGTTCTATATTTATTTGACTGGTGATTTTCATATTACTCACGCCATTGTTTGTAGTCAACCTATGTATTGCAAATGTAAACTCACTTACACTATAATTGAACGTTGCCAACTTTAAAATATGGAATCAGTCATAATAATCCAGGAATACATTTGAATATTTACCTACCTATAAAGTTTGTTGTTGAGTTGTGTTTTCAACCAGTCGCCAAACACGATATTAACACCATCTTTTTAGCCTCGATCCACTGACACCGCGTGGAGGTAAAGATTATGATTGAATAACCTTGATGATAGTCGGGCACACCATTCGTCACTGTTGAGATACCAGTTGATATTGACGATTTAAGAATACATATATGTTATGGTGGTGATTTTGATGAACATTATTTAACAATAGAAAAGTTTAGTTTTAATGATTGTCAACGGCGTCAACTGTTAAAATACAACTAGACCGTGGGAGAGTGATGTTGGTTACACAAAATTACACAAAATGCTTACTTTCTTTAATGTTGATGCACAAATCTATATACGTTCTGTAATTAACATACCTTTAAATTCGTAATAATCGGAAACAACTCGTAAATATTTTTGAGCAACACACCTTGTACATTAAGCTTCATCTAATCTAATCTAATACTTTTTAAGAACTCTAACTCATCGCATCTTTAGTTTCATGCCACATGGTTGCTTAAGCATAAATTCTATTTTACTTACATGATCGAAATTTTTGATATTTGATTTTTTGTCTCTATACATTGGATAAGCAAATAATTTTTCAGTTTCTGTTAAAAGTTCGCATTTTGGTGTCCAAATATCTAATGTTATCCATGCAAATTGTCTGGCTGCAAAATCACATAAAAGAAACACGCTCGATTTGGACTTTTAAAAACATCAATGTCTATTATATCTGACAATGTCAACAAAACAAATAAGTAATGAATGCGCATACATAAATGACATTCATTACAAATAGGTATATTTATTGGCGAATAGAGTTCGTTTCATTATTTATAAATTGGCCACTTTTATTAATGTAACCGCGAAAAGATTTAACTTTTTAATATTTGAATGGTTATGTTTATTAAATAATTTTTTGTATGCAATTGTAATTGAATTATTAATAAAATATATAAGCATATTAAACACAACGTATTGTAAATATTTTATATTATTGAAGATCATTAAATTCGAAAAAAAACACCATACAAATATTTAAATGTTAGGTTCATTTCGCGGTAACATTTGAAATAATAAAAGTGTGGCCAAATTATGAATAATGAAACGGACTCTATTCGCCTATGACCATACAATTTATTTACAAAATAGACTGCGCATTCATTTCTCAGCTTTTTATTTTTGACATTTGATAAATGTAAATAAACAGTGATTGATTTTGATAGTATAATGTTGTCTAAATTTTATTTTTTATTTTTATTATTTTCATAAGATTTTGATTGTTATTAAATGCTGTAGAAGTGGGTGACAAATCCTGGTAGATGAGTGTGCTAAGAAAAGCATTTTTTCCCCATTTATTATTTTGAAACCTATTCATTTGTAACTCCACAAATTATCTGAAATCAGATATATTAAGTTGCAAATTTACATTCACCGAAATGAAAACACTTTGTGCAGAAGTTAAGAAGGAATGGCTATAAATGCATTCTTGAATTACATAGGATTGTATTAGTAAAATTTCAATATTTGAGTTAAATCAATATAATGAGCCTGTTTTAAATAATAGGTGTTTATTCTTCGTTGTACATACTATATAATTTGTCAAAGATTATATCAATAAGAAAGTGATGCTATTCAGAATACATTTAGAGCCATTTCTTCCTAACTTCTACACAAAGCGTTTTCATTGCGGATAACGTAAATTTGCAACGCAAAATATATGATTTCAGTTTTATCTGATTTTTAATTAAAAAAATATTTAATATCCTTACTGAGCTTCACCACATATAACTATAATTCGTAAAATATACAAATTTTAATGTAAAAAATCAACCTAAAATCGAATATAACAAATTTAATATTTTAAAAATAGCAATAAAAAATCCAAAAGTTCAGTTATTTGTGAATAAGGAAATTGATTAATTATGGAACAACAATTTTTTTTGTTTCATGTTCATAATTGTTCATATATT